>JACEGR010002223.1:0-136072 GCA_014170235.1 Listronotus bonariensis | reverse complement strand
AAAAACATTAAATATCTACCTAAAAACTTGCCTTACTTTATTATTAAGGTCCAGAAAACATTGTTTAAAAATTATTAATTTGTTTTTAAAATATTCTTTTTATTTATTAAAATGTTCTATTTTTTAATTTAATAAAATAGTTAATAATAAATATTTAAAAACCGTATAGATCAAGGGCTCCATAATTCCTCTTTACTTTACATCACAAATCATACATCCAATGCATGAGTAGCTTTCCAGTGACGAAAATTTTTGTGCGTCACGCTCCAGGGCTTGAAGCTCTTGATCTGCTATAAAAAGTTAGTCACTGGAACGCATCCTTAGACAAGGAAAGAAAAATAACTTTAAGAAATTTTGAAATTTCGTTTTTTAACCTTTCTTGACTTTATAATAATATTCTCTTTTTAATATCTAATTCCATATTAAACAAATAATTTTAAAAAAATCCATCCTTAACCATAAAAAACACGTTTGAAGCACAATAGCCAAAAGAGGGGCTGGTGCATGAGGGGCAAGGGAAAAGAAAAACGGAGTAGTTCAGGTGCATAACACTTTCCGTCACTGGAACGCCATAAAGTAGTACGAAATGCTCCTGAGCTACTCGGGAGCGCTCTATATGCGTCCCTGGAAAACCACTATGGTTTTATGTGGAAAAACTCTCCTAATATGATTATCGTTAGAGCCAGTCTTTTTCAAGCCGGGGCTTTTAGCAAGTTCGCACTTCAGTTTATACCGTTATCAAAAGTGTATGTACTTGAAACTTTGTCTCACTTTGTTACAAATGTCTTTACAGCTTTATTTGCTATGTTTTAAGAGCACACGTTTTTATTAGAGAAAAATAAAAGGATCATCAAGTAGATCCACCAATGTTTTGATAAAAGAAATAACTACATGACAATTAAAAATAGTTTTTAGAGAGCCCCAAGGAAACATCTTTTAAGCTGTTATTGATCCTGTAAAATCTATTATTTTCGTTTAAGGTTGTTTAGGACTTAAATTTTAAAATTCTGATAAAAATTTCAATTATAAAACATTTTATGCACAATTTGGCGTATAACGTGAGTATCTTTTGAACACGTTTTTTCTCCAGTGGAATGAAAATTCTGTTGAAATAATATAAGAATTATTAGTTATCCAAATTCACAGACGCACCTGAGGCATATTTGTGTACCAGGAGAACCTGAGTCGGGGGATTAGCAACTGACCTTAGCTTTTTGTTCACTTAGATATCAGCGTTTAACCTTATAATTTTGGGAAAATAGTTGAAAACTTTTTATATCAATTAAAAAATCAAATCAAAACTTAACACTTATTATAATATCTTTTGTATTTTTTTTATATTTGTGATAGCCCACGAAGGCTTTAGCCTAAGTAACACATGTACAATGTACTGTGTACAGTGTACCATGGGTATCGGGTTATTAGATGTTTAACCCATCTTTTTCTCTATTTCGTCAACGTTATCCAAGCACTGAAACATGCAGTTTGCATTTAACAGCAACTTTTAGACAACGCGGTAGTGCCACCACGGACGTTATTTATTAAATAACTACTACCTAGGGTTTGGCAGAATACTACACAGTGGTTTTCCATTGCCAACTGTGAGGTGACGAGCGATTAAAAATGCCGATGTAGGGTGCCAGGATTCGAACCCGGCTTGTGAGAGACTGGTACGTTAGCCTCTACGCAGAATACTACACAGTGGTTTTCCATTGCCAACTGTGAGGTGACGAGCGATTAAAAATGCCGATGTAGGGTGCCAGGATTCGAACCCGGCTTGTGAGAGACTGGTACGTTAGCCTCTACACCACGCCCACCACGTGTTAATTATATTATTATCATATCTTTAAACCTAATAGTTTCTTAGATATTAATAATAAAACGCTAGGCTCCCTTGAAAATAGGAAAGAAAATATATTTTTTAACGTTTTACTATTAATAACTTAAAAACCAAATGAGAAATAAGTAATACGTTTAAATTTAAGGCTGACGCATTGGTTTCCATTTGAATTATTGATTTGTTTTTTACTGCCGAGAGTCAATTTCTGTGGCACTTCCGGTAAAAGTGAAAATTGTATTTTTACGGTAATGGGATCTAAGGTTTATTAAATATTTGTAAAAAATTGCATTAGCCCTTTGCTTCCATTATTTTTGTTTTATAACAAATCCATTAAAAATGCGGTTAACATGATATTCTCAAATTTCATTTTCTTAAGAACTAATTAAACAAAAAACACGTGGTACATGTATTTTCTTGAAATTACCTGTAGAATTGATTTTTAGAAAAATATATAGGGCGTTTCATTTAAAATAGTAAAATTGAGGGCACTTCCGGTTAAACCAGATGTGTATCACTTTCGAAGCTAATAACAGGCTAACCAATCAAAGTACGTACATTTTACATCCACTTTACGTCGTTACGTCCAGGGATCTAAATTGAACATCTTATGTAAGTATCTCTAATACGTCCTATGAATATACTTTAAGAAACCACTTATTTACGTACATTTATAACTTATATATACATTGTGTATACCTAAGTTGGCGTCATATGGGAAACAATTTTGTAATTCACTTTACAAAAAAAAATACTTTATAAAAAGTTATGCATAGTCGAAAACCTACAATACAATTATCAAATATTGTGTAGGTCATCAATGAGGCCTGGCCAAAAATATGTAATTTTTGCTCAAGCGGAAAGTACCTGTATTTTTGCTAATATCAGAAATTACCTAAAAGTAATTTATTTTACAATTTAAAAAATTTATTTTTTAGTTTTTAACATTTCAAAGAGTAAGTACGATTTAAATATATGTGCTAAACCTGCTAGTAAGATTTAAGACTCGCGAATGGAACTCATGTAGTGACGTCATTTCATGAGTTGTATATGCACAAAAATTAGGCTGTAGTTGATAATCACAAAACATTTCTTAACATGACAGGAACAAATTACTTGACGGATGAAAAAAATTGTCATGCTTTTTAATTACCACATTTACCTAATATATCTATATTTAATAGTTTTCGAAATATGACAACTTAAATCTGAAATTCTTATTGCTTAAAGTTAAAAGTAGGTTTTCAATTTTCAAAAAACTCAAATTTTAGAAAGTCCAATTTTTTCACTCAATTTACGTCCAGCTTACCTCTATAATCAAAGAAAATGTACATACAGAATACGTACATAATCAAAGAAAATTTACGTACATAATACGTACATAATACGTACAGTACGTATGTATATTAGACGTACAATATGTACGTACAGTAAATGTACATTTTTGCGGAAAATGTACATACTACATAAGACGTCTTATGGATGTACTACATACTTTTGTGTACGTACATAAGACGTACATAAAATGTACATTGGCTGATTGGGTAGTAATTTCGTGGGCACCCGGTATAAGCATTTACCTTTTTGTCACTTTTTTTTTTAAATATGTCTGGTACTAATAAAAAACTTAATGTTCTTATTATAAAAAAGAAAATAAAAGTAACAAAAGGTATTGGCTAATATTAAAAATATATCTGGTTTTATTATTTACCGACAGGTATGGTATTTTTATACTCTTGTGGTATTATGTTTCAGATAAAGTAATCATGTATGACCAGGTTAATTAAAAGTTATGATATCAATCACTGGCCCGACGTGTTAATATAAATTTATTGCTGCCTGTACTAAGATCAGTGACGGAGGTAATATTTTTATTTTAAAAAATAAAGAATATCATAATCAATCAACTTTTTATGGTCCATTATTTTAAACTTTCATATTTGTCAACTTTTTTTTGAAGTTTTTATTTATTTTAAAAAATAGGTAATTACTTTCTTACCTGTAATCTGCAATAACCAGATCACTTTAAACAGTTTCAACAATAGCACCAGAAAAATCCATCATGTACACATAATTCGAACCTACAAAACCAGGATCAAAAGACAAGGTCTACCAATAGAGCTAACTACCTTTTTAATCAAAAAGCCGTATTACCATATACCAAAGATAATTAAATTGTCCTGCAGGAAACAATTCGGTTATTATTAAGTGACTGTTTTTCCAACATTTTTAAACTTTTAACTGCCATTTAGAACATAGTTTATTTTTGTTTTTTTATGCTTACAGTAAAATTTAGATGAAATATCGTTTAAAACACCATAATTTATTAAAAAGTATATTAACTGACCATAATTATCCAAGTGACTGGTTTTGCAAGAGACTTGTTTTCCTAATTTTTGAACTTTTTAAACCTTGAACTGTCTGATAGAACATATTTTATTGTAGGCATTTTTTCATTCTCGCAGTAAAATTTAAATCAAATACGATCTTAATTACTATAATTTAATAAAAAATTATAATAACTTACGAATTTTGTTGGTTGACACAAAAAGCCAAATAATATTTTTTGCGAAACTTGGTCGACTGAGGCCAGTAGTATCTCCAAAACCATTTAAGCTGCGTTTACCAATTTTGGCATTTAAGTGTTCCTGGGCAAGTAAAATTGAACAGATATATTGTCATTGTTGCCATTCAGATTTACACTACATATAATATTTTTGGTATTTCAAATGAAATGCCCAATTTATTTAAATTGCAATAAAAGGAGTGTGCCAACTTAAGTAAGATTCCAAATTTTTAAGTTTAATCTTTACCAATTCTATTAAAATTTGGCAAGAATGCTGATATCACTGATCGATTAGGCACGTCAAAAAATCCCTAAACCCCAAATTTTGTGAACATAGCTTTAATGCAATTAAAATAAATGGGGCATTCCAATAAAAACACTGAAAAAAATATGTGTAGCACAAAACTAGAAATGCCGAAATCACTATTTAATTGCGCATGTCTAAAACACCTTAGATAACAAATTGGGTAAATGTAGCAGTAAAGGTTTAAAAGAAATTTAAAAGTTTTTTACTAGATATTCACAAGATGATTAAAAAAATTCAATTATTTACTAAAATAATCAAAAAATTAAATTAAATTAAATTAGCTCTTTCAGGACGTCGCCAAGGAGTAGTGCTACAATAAAGTCTTTAGACGCGTCGACTAAACTTACATTTAGTTATCAATTTTTTTCTCCCATTGTAGAGAATATTTTTGTTTTGAAAAGTTTTTGAAGTTCTATTTACTTTCGAATGATTTATAAATAATGACGTCGGGATTAAAAAATGACAGATTTGTTCAAAAGAGCAGGTGAGGAAATTAATAAAGCTGTAAATAGTACATCTGATGCTAAAAACCCAAAATTTAAAATATTGAAGAATCTACAAAGGGTGATTATAAAGAAATGTTCTCGTGGAAAATTTTAGTGAAAAATTTAATTTATCATCTTTTACTGATCAGTTTATGACCGAAAAAATAAAACCGTAGAAAGTACCTAACTTTAAAAATTGTTTATAATAAAACCAATATCGCTTGTTTGTGTTTTTTAAGCGAAACATTTGTTATATATATCCTCCATTATTCATTCTCAGTGTTTGCAAAGAATCGTGGCAAAAGTTTGATTTATACTGAACAAGCTTTTACCCGCGGCTTTGCACGCGTTAAATTTTATTTAACCAGAACTAACTATAACTAACCAGAACTAATCAAAACTAACCAAAAAAATTACCCTTCCCCTATACCAGCCAGCGTTTGCAATGTAAGCAAAAAAATGTGTTAATTTGCGAATTCACATTAGAAATTTTGAAATTATCAGTAGTTCTCTAATATATAAGACATGTTATTATACATATAAACCTTCCTCTTGAATCACTCTCTCTATTAAAAAACTACATTAAAATCCGTTGAGTAATTTTAAAGATCTAAGTATAGATACATACATACAGGAAGACGCGAAAAAAGTGATTAAACGTTCGCTAGAAGGCCTTTCAGGAGAGGACTTTTATGTTAAATATACAAGTTTCTTAAACAGAAACACAAGACATAAAGCATATTTCTGACCTCAATTCACTTTTTCTTCTTCTCCGACACTGTCATTCGAATACATCAGTCAACGTCGCCAGTGGGCCACTGTGACAGACACACGAACCGGCGATAATGGATCACCAGCGAGTCCTGCGGCGTTGCTTGATTCTATTCCCAGCCCGTGACCGTTCTGGTTTTTCGTGTACGCAATTACACCATACAGCACAGATTACAATCAGATTTAATCATCTTAATGCACAAAGATATTAGTGTCATCAAGATATGTTCGCCTAATCATTCTTCTAGCTCAATAGAGGCACCTGTAGGATTGGTTTTAGCATACAGGGTGTTTTCTAATTGCGGTAAGAAAATTTAAAGGCATATTTCTAAGCAAATTTAATGAAAAAATGTTTATATAAACATAGGTCCGTAAATTATTTGTTTCTAAAGCTGCGTCCAGACTTGCAACAATTCGCCAAATATCCGTCCAAACAAACCAACCTATATGCGCGCCCCTTTAATGCAAAATTCCGACAAGCTCTGAATCACCACGATATCATTCCCCAAGCCCTTGAAACGACCTAAATTCGATCCACGTCCACGTTCGTGCTATGTGGGCTTTGTGGCGCGCCATTTGGCGCAACAAATTGTTGCAAGTCAGGACGCAGCATAGAATACAAGGTGTTAAACTTTAAAAAGAAAATCGGGTTTTTCATAATATTCTAAATATGCCTTATCCAATTTTAATAAAATTTGGCTCTCGTGTTTGTTAAAATAGGGAGTTAATTTTGCCCTAAACTAATTCTAATTTATGAGACCAGTCGCGGCGTGGAACGGCTTTTAGCTAATGTTATTGACAAAAAAATGTACGCCACTGACTTTTATGCAACTTTTTTCGGAAAAAACACCTAAAAATACAACTTTTTTGTGTCTTCATATTTTTAAGTAGCTTGCTTAGTTTTGCAGAAAAAATCCGCTAAACTCCATAATCCTCGACCATACATTGGGCCATATAAATAAAAAGAAGCAAATGCTTTTGCTTATAAGTAAAAGGTAATAATCATAATATAGAAATAAAGAAGGATTTACTTCAAACGTATGAGCATTTGCTTAAAAGTGTGAGTATTTACTTATAGAAAATTGAAGCTACTGAATAGCAGCAGCACTTTTCTATAAGTAAATATTCGCACTTTTATGCAAATGCTCATACCTTTGAAGTAAATCCTTTTATTTTTATATTATGATCAATACCTTTACTTATAAACAAAAGCAATTTTCTTAGCAATCTTTTTATTCATATTGCTGATTGAGCACTTTTTTCTTTTAAAAATTAAGTATAATAACTTTTTATTAGCAATTATGTAATAACAACAACAAATGCTTAATTTAATAACGTTTATATCAAAACTAACAAATTTTACAAAAAAAAAATAATATAGAAATTTTGTGTTTTTTTGAAAAGTTTAACACCCTGTATCTTCAGACATAGATTAAGGATCCATGTTTATATAAACATTTTTTTATAAAAAATAGCTCAGGAAGATGCCCTTAAATTTTCTTATTGGAAAACACCCTGTATATTTCAAAAATAAAATATATTATTTATTTATAACTTTTATTTGTATTAAGTCTTAAGGTTGGGATACCCAATTAAAGTTTTTCATGAAGTTTTTGTGTCGTTAGTGAAGAATTTCAAGTTTCTCTGTACAAACACAGAGTGCTTTTACAGGAAAAGTTTTGACTCACATCATAAAAATTTCATGAAAAACTCGAGATCCTAATCTTAATGACCCAGAAATAAATAATTATGCTTGGCTGTGGGCTTTGCCGCAAAGAAATAGAGATTTAAATTAGTGCCAAGTTCTGTACAAATTCCAAATATGTATAAGATCTTAAAGTAAGTTAGATTTGACTTGACCAGTTTTATCAGAATTAAAAAATATGTAAATAGGTTAAATAGCTTTATAAAATGACTAGTGTGAAAACTGGCCCAGTTAAACCTAACTTAATTTTGAAATCTCATACATTTTTGGATTTTAGTATTGATCTTGGGTCCCTTTTACATTTATGTGTTTTTGGTGGGATATTATTTACGCCCCTTATAATTATAAACTTTTGTAGCAGGTACTGCATGGGTTTCTTTAAATGTTATTAAATGCAACAACCCTATTGCCAAAAATGGGAACACTGGCTGCGTCTATCTTGTATAATCTACACAAGTGCTAAATGCTACAAGTGTTTATAATAACTCAATGTTGTCATCTCGGTTTAATTTACAGGCTATAATTGCAGGGATCAGAACTTCTCTCGCCCCGGAGGTGCGAAGTAAACAGGAGAGGCCAGTGATACATTGATATTTTAGGATAATTATTTCAGTTACACCCATTTAACACCCGATGCCGCAGTGATAGCGCCTAATAACTAGGGATGAAGATGGACAACACTATCGGTATAATTATTATGCGTATGTATTAGCGGTATCTTCTGAATAACATTACATCATTCGAATATTTCTCTTTGATGATGCATATCAAGATCAGTTGCAGTAGATGCCTCCAGCACTGCTTTATTTATGGCCTCTCTAAGAATCTGTGTTTTGTATAGTTACATTTTAAGGCTGAACGTATACAGGGTGTCTCTAAACAAATGCGAAAAAAATAGGAGGTAATTTCTTGTTAAAAGTAAAGAGAAGCTTTTCTAAAGTTCTTTTACAGTTTGAAAGTTTTCTTGCATGATATTTGTATCTGCGCACGCATACTACTTAATTTTTAAAAATTGCTGCAATTTTTCTTTTATGCAAGAAGAACACAACAAGCAATATTTTTCATGCAACAAGCCTGCTAATTATTTAAGTGATTGTTAATTTAACATCCTCAAAAAAAAGTCACTAGACGAGCATTGAATGTTGTTAAAGAATATTAGTAAATAATAAATAAAATAGTAATTTG
The DNA here is from genome assembly GCA_014170235.1 of Listronotus bonariensis. Lineage (NCBI taxonomy): Eukaryota > Metazoa > Arthropoda > Insecta > Coleoptera > Curculionidae > Listronotus > Listronotus bonariensis. The sequence goes on along the minus strand of JACEGR010002223.1, from coordinate 127,216 downwards.
AGTTTTTTTTCCTAAAAAATTTAGAAATTCATTAAATAAGTTGTTTCTCAAGGCCAAGTACCTTCACCAAATGTAAGCCCCGTATACAGAGCCGATCGTAAAAAACACAAATATATCCATCAGAAATTTTCGAGCGCATCAGATTAAGATAGAGTTAGTTTATTACAGAGTTTAGTAGAATTCGAATACTCAGTATTCTGAATTGTATTCAAAATACATTCGGCTGGTGTTCGAATAGTAATCGAATAGATCTGTGTGTTTGGTCTTCGGTATTCGGCTGAATACTCTTTAGTCAGTATTCGGGATTTTGTATTCAATATACGCATATAACATTTTTGCCAGCCATGTACATTTAATTTACTGGCATTGCCAACACTCTTTAATGGCAAGGCATTGGCAAAAAGGTATCAAAAAGACACGAAAGTGGGCAATTGGCCATTATTGGGCCACGTGTTGCAGATACTGTGATGGCATCCATCATAAATAAGTTATGATGAAAAAATGCGTTTAGGATAATGGCATTTATCATTAAATAATTGCAAGTTTTATAAGTTGAATGTCCCAAAAGTTAAATAACATATTTAGAATTTTGTAATAAAAAAATGAGAAAAAAGGCAGGAAAACCTTATCATTAAAAAAATAACATAATAAAATTTTTTATACAGTAACAATAAACCATAAAAAATTAAGGGTATGTAATAAAATTAAAAAAAAGATAGTAAATCAAAAGAAGACACTTTAAAATAGTAAGTATTCAAGGGACACTTACAGTCAATTTTCAGATCCAAAACATAGGGGGCAATATTTTAAAAAAGTTAAATGTCAAAAAAAAAAAACATTAAATATATATATATTATTTTTTTATTAACACGTCTTTAAAACTTTAAATAAGGCAACTCCCTAAGTTCATGTTATTTTTTAAGTAACTTCAAACTTAAAAGGGTTTACACAAATGTTTCCATCTGTCAAAATCGTCAAATCTTGTATTTCGGCTAAGCGGGAAATTTGAATTTGTCACCTAATTTTTATTTGCATGATTTGTAACAATAAAATGTTATGAAAAGGCCATTTCCTTAAAGTATGTAAAAAAACATAAAATAATGTTGTTTAGCTGCCATTATAAATAAAACAGATCAAAAAAATGCAATTAAGTGTTTATTTAGGGTTGACTTTTTAATGCGTATTAGATGTTGGCATAATATTGCCACCAATTGCCAATGCTTTACCATCAATGCCAATATGAAAAATGTATATTGCCGGCAAATAGTGTTTGCTGGGTACCGTTTTTAAATGGTAGTATTCAAATATTTGAACGACAAATACATTTTTTGAGTATTCGAATACCGGTGTTCCGAGTATTCGAATACGAAATGTGGAGAGCATTATTCGAATATTTTAAGCACTGATTTTGTCGTCTTCAGTATTCATAAAGGCAAGATATATATATTTAATTGCTTTTATGCCTTTGTAGTTTGGTTGAATTGTGGGAAAGGAGCCCCCTTTTTTGCTTTCCCAAATTTTTCGTCTTCAGTATTCATGAGTGCACAATCCTGGTACTCATGAATACTAGGTATTCGAATACTTTTTTTTTTCACGGTATTCGTATTCGAATACCGATTTTTGATATTGGACCCAACTCGAGTTCATTACATTCCAAACAGTGCATATTCCACTAATCTGACACTGAGAAAAACGTAAAAAAACGCAGGGGTATGTTGTAAAAAAAAAACGTCATTTTGACATTCCAGAGGCTATTTTTTTGTTTTAAGAAAATAATTTAGGGATAACATAAAATATATATAATGCTATTCGATCCGAACAATTTCCTGCTTGCTTTCAACCGGTTTGTTTTAGTACTGACGCAACCCGCGTCGCGCGCCTCCATTTTCCGCCATTGAAAAACACCACGTGTCAAAAAGAAAAACATCAGGATATAGGAATTTTTACTCACTGCGCTAATCAGAAAAAAGATGCCGTTTTAATTTAGCAGTGAGTTTTCTTTCTTCCTCGGGGCACCAAAACATCTTTTACATCCTACATGCACGATACCACGCGAGAGTCCGGTATGAACTCCCTTCGAACGTCTAATCACGACTGAGAACAAACAAAAACTGCAAACGATTTCCAGTCAAAATAATAACAGTATTTTTTTGACATATTTAAAAATCTATAGCCGCTTCCCCCACCGATGAAAAGTATACATTATATAACATTCTTTTTCTTCTTAATATCTTAGCTTTGCAACCCAAAACCTTGAATAAATCCCCATTTAGCATCGTGGGCTCCCCTATTATTGCGTTTAAACTACCAAGATTTGAAATTGGTAAGTTCAATAAAAAAAAACAAAAGTTAAGAAAAATCCAAATAAATTAGGCTATTTAAATTTATATTTCTTAATTGCGTAAGACCCTTTAAATTTAGTTAGCAAAAATTATAGAACTAATCTAATTCTAGAACTCCCAATAATCCTAAAAAAAGTGCCAAAATATTTATTGGTCTTTTTATTGGGTACACGCCAAAATACTGGAAAGAATGGGACCACTTCGGTCCTGGTTCCGGGGTATACGAGCTGACCCTGTTCAGCCCTATTTTTTTATCTGTTTGACAGTCCACGAAGGCTTTAAGCCTAAGTACCAGAGTACCGTGGGTGTCGGGTTATTAGATTTTTAACCTCACGCTATTCCGTCAACGTTATCCAAGCACTGAAACATGTATTTTTTTTCTTGCATTTCACAGCACCTTTTAGACAACGCGGTAGTGCCGCCACGGACGTTATTTTCTAAATAACTACTACCTGGGGTAAGCAGAATACTACACAGTGGTTTGCCAAGCCATCTGTGAGGTGACGAGCGATTAAAAATGCCAATGTCCGGTTCCGAGAATCGAACCCGGATCGCTGCGGTGAGAAGCTGGTACGTTACCGCTGCACTACGCTCGTCACATTGACCCCTATAAACTGGCCGGTCGCCTAAAACAAAATAAAGAAAAACCCCCAAACACCCAAAATATTCTAGTTAAAATACGACGTTTCAAGTTCTCAAGTTAAACTTAAGGTAAAAAATAAAAATGAAAAATTAACCAATATTTAAATTAAAAATAATTATAGTTTAAGGCTTTTTGGTATCGCAAACTCTAAAAATAGTTTGACATTTGTGTCATGACACAAATGTCAAGCTAATAATTACTTAATTTTTTAACTTTATTTAACTTGACAACGGTGGCAGACTTGTCACCGAAACATCATATTTTAACTATTTTTTTAGGGTTTTTGGAGGGTTTTTCTTTATTTTGTTTCAGGCGACGGGTCAGTTCAAAGGGATCAATAGGTCTGAATAGGTTCAGCTCGTATACCCTGGGACCAGGCCCGAAGTGGTCCCATTCTTTCCAGTTTTTTGGCGTGTACCCAACGAAAAGACCATCCAATACCTGTTTTTCTAATAGCTTTATTAGGATTTTAAATTGAAAATATAAAAAGTCATTGCAAAAATATCATTTTTATTAAATGATAATAAACAATAATAGTTTCCCAGTAATACTTTTCTTAACCTATACTTGAGCTGAAAACGCACAAATTTTATACTAATTGTATTTGCAACACAAGTCAGCTGTAAGACCAATGCAGTAAATATGGTGCTTTCTGTTACTACATTTTGGAGGTAATATCTAATTATAGCTTTTTAAAACGGTTACACACTAAGATTACGTTAAAATCACAATTTTTAAACTTTTTTGTTTTAAATGTCCAAAAATTATAAATTATCAACTCGTTTACATACTCAATATTTTTACAAACCTCATTATGTAGCAAAAAGTTAAAATGTAATTTAATTTAAAAAAAATCCAAAAGGATTTTTTTGCCCGCCAGGGATGAAATAAATTGTAAATACCTTTTTTAGCTATCATAACAACTAATCTTACTTTTTAATATTTCAAAAAAAAATTTGTATCGATTTTTATATTACCGAATAAGCAAGGGCATTTACAAAAAAAAGTTTTTTTTTTATAGTTAGTCAAGAATAAAATCGTGTCCAACTTTTTGACGGTCACCGTACAAGAGAAGGTACAATTACAAGTATGGTTACTTTGTCGCAAAGCCTAATTTGAGCCTGTAAAAAGTCAAAAACCAACCTATGATTTATACCTAACTTTTTAATATTATTAATTAATTTTTGTTTCGATTTTTAGATTACCGAATAAGCAAAAGCATTTACAAAAAAAGGTTTTTTTTAATAGTTAGTCAAGAATAAAATCATAACGTGTCCAACTTTTTGACGATCACCGTACAAGAGAAGGTACAATTACAAGTATGGTTACTTTGTCGCAAAGCCCAATTTGAGCCTGTAAAAATCAGAAACCAACTTATGATTTATACCTATATTACCAACAATTTAATTTTCTCGCAACGTAGTTAAAGACCACGTATAAGTGAAAATAAACAAATTAATGTCTGTATATGGGCATTGTCGTTAAAAGTTAAAAAGGGTAATGACGGCTTTTAAAGGTTGTAAATGTTCGTGTAGTCAAAGAATATCCAGCGAACGATATTCTTTGGTGTAGACCTCAATTAGAAATACTATTCTTCGGGGTCATAAAATCCAAAATATATTGTCTCTTAAAATGTAATCCCAACAATGTGTTATTCTATTGTCTTTTTTAATTTTCTGGCAAGTAATTTTAAGCACTCTTTATGTTGGTTATTTTATAATTAAATTTTATTTTACCTATATCCTTTAAAATAATAATGGGTAGATACGATTTATAATAAAAATTTTTAACAAAAATACATAATAATAAAAAATTCTATTTTACTGTATTGTATTCTATTCTATTCTATTAGATTCTATTCGATTCTATTCGATTCTATTCGAGTCTATTCGAGTCTATTCGATTATATTCGATTCTATTTGATTCTATTCGATTCTATTCGATTCTATTGATTCTATTCGATTCTATTCGATTCTATTCGATTCTATTCGATTCTATTCGATTCTATTCGATTCTATTCGATTCTACTCGATTCTATTCGATTCTATTCGATTCTATTCGATTCTATTCAATTCTATTCGATTCTATTCGATTCTATTCGATTCTATTCGATTCTATTCGATTCTATTCGATTCCATTCGATTCCATTCGATTCTCTTCGATTCTGTTCGATTCTATTCGATTCTATTCGATTCTATTCTATTCTATTCTATTCGATTCTATTCTATTCTATTCTATTCTATTTTATTCTATTCTATTCTATTCTATTCTATTCTATTCTATTCTATTCTATTCTATTTTATTTTATTCTATTCTATTCTATTCTATTCTATTCTATTCCATTCCATTCCATTCCATTCCATTCCATTCCATTCCATTCCATTCCATTCCATTCCATTCCATTCTATTCTATTTTATTCTATTCTATTCTATTCTATTCTATTTTATTTTTATTCTATTCTATTCTATTATTTTTAGTGTTTAGTTTAATGGTTTAATCAGATCCACGATAACTAATTTTGTTTTTGAAGATACAGGGTAATTCTAAAAATGTATTATATCTTATTACTCAGAAATTTATGGAGATAGTTTATAATTTCCAGTGGCGTACCTGAAATAAATGTCAATGTTTTAACTCTTGAAATATAGCCCAAACCATGCGCGTAGCCAGGTTTTTGTTTGGGGGGCAGGCAGGCAGTGAAAAACTGATAATATACCGAGTGTTTCTGAAAACTAGTTCCCCGAAATATTTTTTTTTACGTTTTAAGATAGAAAAATAAAATTTAATATGTCGATTTTTGACACACATATGCGTTGGTAACCGGAAAATGACTGCTACTTTCGTAATTTTCAATCGCTCTGTATATCATTAGGCAAAAAAATTAGGCTCGTATTTTTAAGCTAATTCTATAAAAAAATGTGTAGGTACCTATGTATAGTATAAATATAAGTCCGGAAATGGATTGTTTCGAAGATACAGGGTAGGAAACTTTGATTAATACTTTAATTACTTGTTTTGAGATTTTTATAAACTTAGTAAGGGGCTTATGCAGCTTTAATTTTATTAAATTTATTAAGTTTACTGGCATCTCCAGTGCGACATAGTGAGGCACACAAAACATAGGAAAAAAATATTTTTATAATTTCTGAAAATAATATAGCAATACCAACAATTTCAGGACTAAATAATAATAACATCTAAAAACTACTACTAAACTATCAAATTTTATTAGAATTGGTAAAGGGATAATAAAGATATTAATAAAAATACGATTTTTTTCAAAGATAAACATCCTATATCTTGGAATCAATGGATCTATATTCATATAAACTTTTCTTTATAAAAAATGCTTATATTCCTTTAATTTTTTTACCGCAATTAGGAACTAACCAGAACTACACAATAACCAATAAAAATAAAATTACTAAACAAAGTGTTTCCAAAATTTGTTCCATGTTTCTTGGGTGGTCCAGGGATATGCAATGAAGAGTTTTTTATCTTTAAAACTACGCAAAAAAAACAAAGATAATTTTTTAAAATTAATATTAGGCTAATTTAAATAAAATATAAAAAATACACAAATGTCAGTGCCACACAATTATGTCAAAAATATACTTATATTCCTTTAACCTTTTTACCGCCATTAGGAAACACTCTGTATAACTACAATTTAAGGATCAAAGTCAGAGTCTCAAATTTGTCAAATATATATTAAAATTTAGGTGACATGTTTCGCCGTCTCCGGCATCATCAGACCTAAAATAATTTATAAAACCCGTTACACAGAGAAATAAATCACAATAATCTGTATATTTTTATTGTACTTATCGTTGAAAAGTCCTTAAAATTGCGAATAAATTCAACATCTACAAAATAATTCATAACTTTGTCTAAGGCTAGGGGACATCTCCCCCTGCCGGTACCTGGCTACGCCCATGACCCAGACCATTTTTTTAAATGGGACAACCTGTATCTGAGTATTTAAAAAATGCATTTTTCTTGCAATTACAACAATATGCAACACTTAATATTTTGCATTGTTCTAAATATTAAAACTAACAAAAAGTTTAGTTGGCCATGGATTGAATTCATTAATTTTTTAAATGGTATGTATGCAAAGAAACCCAATTTAATAAAAATACTAAAACATTTATTAACCAAAACAATACCAACCACAAAAAATAGCGCCGGAATTTAATCACAAAATGCTCTTCATTTCGTTCGATGCATTTTTGAACTTAGCTTGTAATCAAACTAATAGCGATATTGATGTGGTACATTTTGAATAAAATAAAATTTTTTGCTTTAGGTTTTTAAAATAGGATAAGAAGATAGAAATATTTAAATCGCCACTAGTTTGATTACAAGCTGAGTCCAAAACTGCATCGAACAGAATGGCGAAGCTTCCCGGATCTTCCCTAAACTATTCAAATTTTTGTAAAAATTCCTATATTTAGAATATTAGACTCGGTTTTTAGACAAAACTTTTTTTCAAATACTTTTTTCTTAACATTTTCAATTTATCTAATATACCTACAGTTTTCCTTTTGTCATTCCCGAATGGAACACTCGGTATATAGGACCTTATTAAATGCCTATTTACCTTAACAAAACAATTTTTTTAAATAAAAAAGTATTGACTAAAATACAACATTTGCGAATAGAATATTGTTACTACTTTAATTATGATTGATTACTTGATCTAATTGACGTGCCACCACTGTTTAAAACAAATATGAATATAATAGTTTTACTGTGTAAAAAAGGATAAAATAGCCATTTAATTTGGTAGTCGATAACGGTTTATCCTCTACATCAACGCATTCACAGTTCAATCGTTTAAAAAATACTCACAGGTGTCAAATTAATTATTAAACATACGTATTTTTATTTCTTTTTATTTACACCTGCAACGTACAAGAGAACTACCAAATTGTAATTAATTTGACATTACTGACGATTAAGAACGGGAAGTGACACAAAAGGCGTTGGTTTTTATTGTTAATAATCTAAATATTAAGAAAACATTAACGTTTAAATGCTGACAACATTCAGGCGGTAAAAATTAAAAGCAGGTCTGTAAATGGTATCCCATATGCCCATATCCGCGATATCTACCTACCTGCCGATTTTCTGTCCCACCACAAAAGATAAATAATGGTGTATCACTATTTAATTTGTACTAGCATATAAATTTTATAAATTTAATTTTTGTGTACGAGGGTATATTATTATAAACAAGATTATTGTTTTAAGGGAAGATGAAGTTAGTACCACTGGCGACGCTGGGTGGGAGCCAGGGGTGGCACAAGCTCTCCTTAAAATATCGCTGACCCCCATAAGACATTATGTTAATGTAATGGTAAAATCATCATAATTAAAAAAAATACAATACACGGAAACCGCTCTATGACGGACAAACTGAAATTGGTGGTTTTACGCAGATGATCACTTTTTTTTGGGTTTTTAAAATTTACGCAACTTGGCCACCCCTACAATTTCCTGGCCTCCTCCCCAAATTAAAAAGCTGCTCACTACTGGTTGCTGCATTTATTTTTTTAATATTATTGTAACTATTGGTCAGCTCTTAAGAAAAGGTGGTAAAAGGCGTTATTTTTTACACTTTTTCGCCAAGTATATTATTTGAAATACATTTCATATTTGATTTTATCAAAGAAATCTGTAACTAGTTTTGTTATACACTTTTTTAAAACACCTGAATAAAAAAAAGAGGTTACGGCCAATTAATAAAAAAATCCAAGTAGCACAGCATATTTCTCCAATTTTTTGGCGATTTTAATATAATACTAATTAATGGCTCAATATTAAAAACTAAGGGCAATGTTAAGCTAATATACAGTGAGGTAATGGGGTTTGAAATATATACATTTAAACTTCAGTGCTTTTTTATGTAGAAAATGCTCTCAAACACGTCGATTTTTATTGTGGGCTGTGTTTTTTGTCATGTTTAATTCATGTAATGGGTGATTTCCTTGAAGCTACTTTTTGAAAAAGTTAAAGAAGTTAAAAAAAACTACTTTAGTAAGTTTTATTTAATATCATATGAAAGAACTATATCTTATTTTTTTTAAAAGATTATGCCTTTTAAATGTTGGCCTTGACTGCGTCTAACATGATCTGGATGGTATTTATTTGGGTACACGCCAAAAGTAAAATCAAAAGAACTAAAAACCCAAAAAAATTTAAACAAGTAAAAAGATAATTGAAAATTGACGTTTCGATGGCAAATCTGATACCGTTGTCAATATAAATGGAATAAAAATAATAAAAATAAAAATTTACTATTATTAAGTTTTTAAAATTTAAAATTTGTATCTTTTTTAAGGATATTCTGAAATCTTTGACATTAAATGGTATTTTGACCCAAATAAATACCATCCATTAAATGAATCCGCCGAACAGAACATATCTTCAATTAACATGATCTGTTCTTAATCTTCAATTTCCAAACGCCAAATCAATTCGTAAGGATCATCGCTACACTGTATAGCTACTGCCGCTATATTTTTGCACTACGTGCTGAATGTGAATCATTTGGTTCAGGATTACCAAACAATGGTAATTGGACTTCAGATTTTTGTGATGGTACAGCGGATAGTCGGTTCAGTATGCCGATTATGCGTGGACTATAAGTTGTCCGAAGCGCACGAAACACATTTCTCGGTGAATAATGATTTTAATGATATAGGTAAACAAGTTTTAGAAATTGTGCCGAGGGCTTAGTCTTTTAACAATAAATTGCCCAACAGTACTGAACACAAATACCATGACAGTTTAAAATTTGGATACTCTTATCTATCCAAAAAGGCCTAATAGAAATAGGACCTCTAAATGAATCACCCGATATATATGGCGAACAAATATAAGTCATGACCACTCACATCATTTCTTCAAATAAAAACATCTGTTTTCCGTTGCATTTTTGAATTCTGCATTAAATTCTAACCATGTTTTATGTACCAAGTCCCATTATCTCGGCACTAAACTTAGTGCTTATAGTTTAGAGCTGTAAATATAATGGAAATTTAACATAATTTTCAGATTTGGATGGCCATATTTCCAAAACTATAAGAAATAGACATATCAAATAAGGTATTTTTCTAAAGCTTTTTAAATATCTCTTTAATAGTTAAGCAATATACAGGTTGTTTTATTTAAAAAGTCCCAGTTTACTCTCAAATTCCTGAGGATGGCTTTATTTCCGAAAATTGGAGTTATCACATGTTGACTTTTTTAAAGCTCTTTCAAATGATGATATAATATACAGGGTGTTCCATTTAAAAAAGTTCATTTTGCGCAAAAATCAAAAACACGATGTTTAACTGTTTTTCTGTCGACAGCACGTTAATCAGCGAAAAAATACTACATCACCAATTTAACCGACTTTGTATCCCCAATATTAAAGAAGTTAGCAATTGTGCAGACTTAAGTTTGATCATCCTGGATTAGTAAAGAGTACTGCAGTTCCTAAATACCTTTTAAACCACGTAAGCTGCATGTTCTAAATTCGGTATCTGGAATGTGTTGGACATAAAGAATTTCACAGTCGTTTTTTTTTAACGCAATGTCCAATTTATTTTTATAGCAATTAATTGGGCGAGCCAAACGTAGTAAGTTAAAAAAATTGAAAATTTAATTTTGACTAGTTGCTAAGATGTGACATTACCACATTTTCGGTAAAAGTATGAAAACGCTCAACTATCTCTAAAACCGTTTAAGCTGCGTTTACAAACTTGGGTATTTGGAGGTTTCTGAGCAAGTAAAATTGAACAGGGTTTTCGTTGTTGCTGCATTTTCCAGTTTTGCGCTAAACGTAATATTTTTGTTTTTTGTTTTAATGGAATTCTCTATTTATTTTGATTACAATAAAATGGGCGTTCAACTTTTAGTATGATTTCAAACAAGACACTGCATTGTCAATAAAACCTGGCACCCGGGCTGATAATACCGTCAATTAATCATAATTAAAAACCTTTAAATACCGAATTTTGTAAACACAGCTTTAACGGTTTTAGATATCACTAGCCGGTAACGGACTTTTGGCTAAAGGTGTAATAAGTCATATCTAAGCAACTAATAAAGATATAATTTTAAAAATTTGAAAACCCATTAAATTGCACCGGCCCAATTTAATGCAATAAAAATAAATAAGTTATTAAATTTAAAAATAGTCCTTAAGTAATTTTTCAGTGTTTTAACTTGATGAGTTTGAAAAAAATTAAGAATTTCGTTTAAAATTAAAGGTAAATAAAGCTAAATATGCCCCTTGCTTAATAATCGTAGTCCCGTGGCTGAGGTTTTCCGTTCTGTAAATACTTCAATGTTGTCTTCTAACAAAATTTTGCATTTTGTGGGGTCAAGGTTTTTTTAATGTGCTTAATAGTTTTGCAAACTGTGAGTAGTGTTCCTTATCTTTAAAAAAACGGGGCATATTTCTTCCATGTTACTTCATAATCGTAGTCGCGCGGATGAGCTTTTCCGTTCCGTAAATACTTCAATGTTTGGTTTTGCCATTGTAATACTTGAGAATAATTTGCTTTTGTTTTCTTCTGAGTAAACGTCTTCTAACAAAATTTTACTTTTTTGAGATCAAAGGTTTTTAAATTTCTTAAATAGTTTTGCAAACTATAAGTAGTATGCCTTATCTTTAAAAAGCAGGAAATATTTTTTGTTATTTTATATTCGTCGTATCGCAATTTGTTTACCCGTTGTGTGAATGCTTCGATGATTGGTTTTGCCATTGTAATAAAAAGTATATGCTTAAATTTAAATCGGATAAGAAATATTAAAAATAAGCTGAATTTTTATAAATAAAAAAATTAGTAAAATAAAACAATAGGGGTTTTTAATTGGTTACTGTACTTTTGTAATAAGGTACAAAAAAATTATTTAAGAAACCTTTTAAATAACTTGTCTTTAATTTTTTCCAAAAAAGGGTATTCTATTTTTGACCAAATTTTAAGGTTTCTGTCGCTACCGTGTATATTCAGGGTCTTTTGGACATTTCTCGTAGAAATTTACACAAGAGTATAAGACACGATATACTTGTTGTTTCTTACAGGTGGTGCCCCACTTTAATATTTTTACTTCTTTAGATAAAAATTAAAATCGGTATGTTAATTATTTTAACAGAAATATGGATTGATTAATGTTTTTACTTGTTTTCTATTGTTTTCAGTTTATTCTGAAATAGGTGCTAGTTTAAATTTTAAACTGCACCATCAGTATATTTTATGGTATTTCGATAATATATGACATTCTAAATACAATGACCCCTTAAATTATTTTTTTAACAATTCAGCAGTCAAAAAATTATTATTTTAAAGTTTATTCTAGAAGGCCACTGTTAATAAAACTCTTAATTTCAAATCAAGTAGGCATGGAAAAATAAAATTATTCGTGTTTTTTTTTATCTTTTTGACATCCCACGAAGGAATATGCCTGAATACCAGAGTACCGTGGGTGTCGGGTTATTAGATGTTCAACCCATCGTTTCCCCTGTTCCGTCAACGTTGTCCAAGCACTGAAACATGCAGTTATACATTTTACAGCACCTTTTAGACAACGCGGTAGTGCCACCACGGACGTTATTTTTAAATAACTACTACCTAAATATGTCTCCCCGCTGGGAATCGAACCGGCAACCTCTGGCTTCGAAGATCAAAGCTCTGTCCACTGCGCCATGGGGAGACATGAATTGTTTTGTTTTTACTGCTTTCTTAGGGCGAAGAACAACTTTCCATTTTTTTATGGTTTTGTTTTTTTTAAATAAACAAGGGTGAATTATTAGCATATAATTTTATTTCGAATAATTTGGTATATTTAATATTTCACAAAAGAGTTTCTTTAAAATTTTTAATCAAATAATTCCAAATCATCCATTACACCAAAGACAATCATTATTTTACTATATTATTCTTAAATACTGCACTAAATAAAAATATTGATTTATGGTATTATTAATAAATTTATTAAGAATTGTAGGAATAGTCTTACTCGAAATGCCATCTATAGGATACTAAATTATTCGGAATAAAATGCTATTTTGGGATAAGCTAATGGATACCCACCCTCGTTGCATTAAAAAAAGTTATAATAAATAGAATTTTGAAATGTTTTATTCTGCCCTAATAAATAAAAAATAAAAAACGGTTTATTTTATTTTTATTTGCCTATTCACGGAAATTAACTGTTTTAGATTAATTATTAAAAAATTAAAATTTAAGAAACCAAATTTTTGACAGCAACAGCCTAAAAAGTCATACGTACGGTATTATTGTCTAGGAGCTAATGGGTGGTAGACCGTCTGTATTTTACCAAAGCTCATATTTTGCTTAATGACTCTCCTAGACCTACCTTATATGATATTTGGCCTGACTAAGCTGAGCGAGGATAGCTATTACGTGAGTTAGGTAAGACAGGTACCTAAATTTGACAAAGTTCGGCAATATTTTACCAAAGCTGCTGTGTGGTCACATTGAAGAGTTTATTCCAAAAATAACATTGGCAAAAGATTTAGCTGGTTGTAATTTCGGGGCAAACATAAAAAAGTCTGTCAAAGTGTTTTTGCGTAGCATTTAATATACTCTTTAATATGTTCACACAGCAGCTTTGGTAAAGCACTGTCGAATTTGGTCAAATTTAAGTACCTGTCTTACCTGTGTGACGTCATTACTACCCTCGCTTAGTTTAGTGAAGCCTCGTTTAATTTTAGGTGGGTATAGGAAAGTCATTGAGCAAAATATAGGCTTTGGTTAAATACAGATGGTCTGCCATCCACTGGCTCTTAGACTAATTCTGGTGGTGCTATTTCAAATTAAAAAGTAACAGTCATTTCCAGTTAAACCGGAAACTAACCAGAACTAACCAATCCATATTTATGTTAAACATCGTCATACCAAATTTTATTTTTCTATTTAAAAAATTAAAAAAGTTTTAGGGGAGAATGTGTATGTTTTCCAAATAAAACAAAGTATCCCATAAAGTTATTTAAACATGGAGTTGAAATAAAGAAACAAATAACGCTATTCGCTTATTCATGCAAAAGCAGATTCAAAGTGCATCTACTTTTAATAGACCATTCTAAAGTTGTAAATGCACTAGGCGGCCGCGTTTTCTCGTTCGCCTTTTATGTATATAAATATTCAAATAATCTGGATAATCAGATTATAAAAGTAAAGTTCGCGTATGATGTTGTGGTTTTGTATTAAGTCGGCTGTCAACACCTGGTTCGCTCCCAGCGCCTGGGGTATAATAGCTGGCAAAAGAATCAGTGGCAGGGTCGTTCGACTTCATGGGTTTGTCATTTAAGTTTTTTAGTGTTAGAAATCAAAAAAATAGAGAGAAGTGACCAAATATGGAGTAGTCTCCCTAATATGGAATACCGACATTTTTCTTAAACGGAAATCACACACGCAATTAGAGGGGTTTCTCTTTTTTTTTTTAATGCTCGTTCGCGTGTAGACGTGGTAACATGCCAGTAGAGCAAGACCTTTCGTCGATGAACCAACGTTTTGTTTCATCGCTTTTTTATAACTTTTTAAGGTATTTCAAAAATACACATTTTTTGTACAAAAAGGGCACGAAAAACTGTTATATTTTATTATTTTAACTTTTAGAGATAGTTCAGTTGTTCTGTTGTAGGTTTTAACGGTATTTGATTGTATTACTTTCTTAAAAATGGACTATTCCATAATTGGGTTTCTTGATCATAAAAAGCTTCTAATAGAAGAAGAAAAGAATCAGAAGAAAAACTCAAATCAAAAAGGACTGTTTGCCTAATAAATGATCCTTCGCTTGCAGAGAGGTTTATTTCTCATGCTTATCGTCGGCTTGCGGGGAATTTATCGCTTTTTTATAGGTACTTCTATGGTTTCTGCTCTGAGGAATTGTCTAGTATAGTTTCTCCACTCACACAATAATTGTGCTGGACCAGAGTCTGACGCCGAGATTTGTGATATTTTCAAATTATTTTTGTTGCTTTCTATCTTATACCAAAGTTTTTAAAAAGTTTTTGTTGGTCAAGTTTAACTTTTAATGGCGTTTATAGTATTCCATATTTATGTACCTATTCCTTATTTAGCTACCTTTTTTTTGTTTTTTTAATTCTAATTAAAATTGATCAATGTAACTTAAAGTTTTCACAAAATAAAGCACAAATATATGATTGGTAATAATTACTACAAAAAGTGTTTTTCTTATTTATAATGTTTATGCAAATTATATGTAAAAAACAAAATGGTATTCCATATTTGGTAACTTTTCTCTAATATATCAAAGGTTCTTTAAGGGTGGTTTTCAGTAACTTTTAATATTTTATGTCTTTAGATGATATTTAATTAAATATCAAGTACTGTTTGCTTATTTAATATAACAATTTAAAATGTACAGTGTAAAAAATGTAATGTTTTTAAAGCTTTATTATCGACAAAAGCTTTTAATTTTAAAAGTCATATCTAAATATTCTCCAGACCGTCCCATGTCTCATTCGAAATGAAATCATATTTTAGGATAATAAAAATTTGTGTAACCACTTATAGCGCGTCTAAAAGAACTGTTTTTAAAGTTGAATCTTTTATCTACAAAAAAAAACACTTTAATTTACCAGGTATCGCTTCTTTAAAGCATAATAAAATTATTAGAACCTTGTCTCTACGTTTGACTAACCTGACCGTCACATACACTTTAATTGTTTATTGCTGTCACTGGAGGGTAGTCTGTAGCTTGTCAACTACCCAACAGACAATATAAATGACGCCGTAGTTAATGTTTTATTTGTGTTCTGTGTATTTAACGTTTTATTTATTAAAAAATTGCGTTAGTATAACATTTTCGTATTTTTTTCGTAACATGTCCGAGAGTCGGGTGTTTAGCCGAGCGTGTTAAGGTGTCAGGTCGTTGAGCGCACAACCGACGTGAGGTGATTTCGAATCCTGTAGGCGGCCAAGGTTAAAAATTTAGTGGTTAGCTCAACAAGGCCCCACGCAGTTAGTAGGTTCGTTGGTCCCCCTGGGTGGGGACGAGGTCTTTAGTTGTCGCGCATAGGATTGTGATTCGAAACCCACGTTAGGCTGTAGGTCCCGTCTGGCTGGCATCACCCGGACGTAAAAAGACGCACAATAAGCCGAGCGGCTTCAGTGCATGGGTTATCCCGGCCCAATTCTAGCATAACCTTCCAGTTTTGTGTTACAATTTAATGTTTTTTTATGCAGTTCATCTTTAGCAATAATATACCCGTAAGTAAATCTAACCTGAAACCAATAATAAAACTGTCATTTAGATAATTTTAAAAATAGATTGATTCTACGAAACCGTTACTCTCATGACCGTCACCCATTTTTTTTACGTTGTTTTGTCTAATGTCTAATGTAATAATGGTTTAAATTTTGTTAAGTATTATTAAAACTATTATTGCGCCAACAATATGCAATAGAAAAATTGTTTTTTATATTATATTTCGTCAAGCCTGATTTGGTCATTGTCATTAAGAGCGGTGGTTACAACTGATTTTTAAAAGCCATAACGATATTGCTAAAATATTTATGCTCGTTATTTAAAAAATAATCTCCATTATTAAAAAAAGGAGAATACCCCGAGTACGTCGGGCATAAATAAATCAAAGTGAATTAAATTGTGTGACGGTCTTAAAGCTACTCAATGTTGTAGTAACACAAAAATAGGCAGCATTTAGTCAAATTTTAAGTTTATGCATTTTTGGGATAGTTTTATACTCTTCAAATGATATTGTTTTAAAAAACAACAAAAAATTACGAATATTTGCTTTTTGTTTTTTTCTGTATTCCATCCCGATCTGTTAATTATTAGTGAAAATCGCCCTTAAATGAAATTTCTAATACCGCCTTTACATACAGCTCACTTTCGCGGCAGTAAGTAGGGATTTAGACTGGAAAGTGGGCAACTCGAGTTTCTAAACACATCACTTGCGATACCTTATGTTGCATTTTGTAGGAAGTTAGAGGACCGATTATTCGATTTTTTCAAATATTAATATATTAAAACTATTTCATTCAAATTTCAGATTGAATATTATCTAATATTTGATTTGATTTGAGTCGAACGATATTCGCACTTTCCCAATGAAAGTTTTTTAATATTGTGTGATTTGTTTAATAAAAATAGCAGTGGTTTGCAAAAACCATAAAATAGTGGACATATAAGTAAAGTAAGTTTGGTAAGTTACGAGGATTGGCAACAAAATGTAGTAGGGTCCGCGCGTTTAGTAAAGAGGCCACCGACGTCATCATTTTCTGCGCAAAATCTCCTCTTATTCCCTCATCCCGTATTTAAAATGTTATTTATTTTTTTAAATCAAATCTTTAAAATGCCTACTACCTAGGTATTGATACGAAGCCCTCGAAACCGCGATTGAAAGAGAGTTACAGAAGATTTTGCGCAGGGCCGTAATAATTGAGGAGCCCAAGGCTATAATTCCCGGAGCACCTATTTTCCACCAAAAACATTTTTGAAGAAAAAAAAGGTCCTTCCTCCGTAGCGCCTATTTTGAGTGTCAGGCGCCCTACTTCACCACCCGAAATAAAATTTGATGACCAAAAAAAAGATCATTCCCTCCTTTTCACACCTATTTGCCAATTTCATTCTAAAGCACCTCATTCACAGAGAAATTAGTCACCAAAATTCCCCACTCAACATAAACTTTTTAAAACCTGCCCTGTCTAGCGCCTATTACTCCCCTGTCTGGCGCCTATTTTTTCATGGCGCCCTAGGCTGTAGCCTAGTCAGCCTAATGGATAGTACGGCCCTGATTTCGCGTAGATAATGATGACATCAGTGGCCTCTCTACTAAACGCGCGGACTAGCCATAAGTTGTGATATTTTTGTTTACATAATATTAAATATTAAAAAAACTATAATGTAATAAACTTTTAAGCCACTGTAAGTTTAAGATGGTACAAGTCGTTAAGCTTAAATTCAACGGTTTATTATTTTAAGCTTAGGTAATACGGTTGTTAATGTACATTTGCACTTAGCTTAATGCGTGTATTTAAATAAAATATTTCAACACGGCACGATGCAACACTAACACAAAAGACAAAATGAAACACATAACACAATATTTTATTTCCCGACGCCTTTGAATGGAAGCGTTTATTTGTCCAAGGCCAAGTAAGGGTGTATTTGTTTTAGAAACCACTCCAATACGCAAAGTTAATCCCTAACCGCGCTTGTTGAATTATGAAAAGCTTTTAGTATCCGACGAAACACCAGGGATAAATTTTAAATAAACAAATCCCAGTCAAAACAGCGAAAATAAAGTTATTATTTTATTTTGTTTTATTTTCTAACCAAGAAAAAAAAATCATTTATAGGATTTTATCATTGGCATTGCTTTGTGTGTTCTCCTGTTTTATATTTAAACGGATAAATTTAAAACATTAAAACTGCAGGAAATTAAATTAATGCGTATCATGGGAAAAAATAACTGAATAAAAGCGGGCCCTTGTTAGTGGAGTCAGTAAAAACTTTTCGATAAAAGTCCTTAATAACAGCTCCGATTTTGATATTTTTGAAAACGTTTTGTTTTTTATATTATTTAAAATCAGAAACCTCTCAGAGGAAGGAGATAATTTTGTGTTGTTAAAACAATACATATGTTTATTATACAGAGTGTGCAAAAACTATCTCGATAAATTTTAACTTTATATTCAAGGGTTAAAAATTATTTGTTAGGGGTTTTAAAATTTTATGTCAAAAAGTAGTTTATATCCTCCTATTAGTCATATCCAAATTTTATATGGAAAAAAATTAGGGGTACAAAAGTTAGCAGGGCCCCCTGTTTACGTCCATACTGTATAATAAGATGTTTAGGACATAATATGTTCATATAAACGTGTTTTCTTATTTTTCATTGTAGAATCACCCCTTAAAGTTATTTGGTTAACTTACTGGACACCCTGTGTATAAAATACACAGTGTGTCCGCCTAAGTTCTCTTCATATGGGAAACTTTGTTATTATTAATTTTACAAAAAAAGTTATTCTTTATAAAAAGTTTTGCAAAAAAGTGTTTTCTAATTTTTATGCAATAACGAGCATTTCTGTGACTTTTTACTGTTTTGGCAGTTCTTAAGCTTTCTTTAGATAATAAATTTCGAAAAAGTATTTACAAAAAAAAACTTTTTTTTGCAAATAAATGAGTTTGCCTAATTAAGAGTTATTTTTATTTCTAAACATTTTTTCTTAATAATAATTTTCAATATTTTTAAAAATAAGGTCGCTTTCCTCTCGAACAAAATTCATATTTTTTGAGAAACCTTGTATACCAGTTGTATATTGCTTTTTGGACCATGTAAAACTTTTTCTAAAGAATAACTTTTTTCGTTAAATTAGTAATAAAAAGTTTCCCATATGTAGAGAACTCAGGCGGACAACTGTATAAGTAACACTTTATTTAAAAGGTCCTTTTATTTTAGTTTCATCTCATAAGTCTTTTCCACATTCTAAAACATGACGAGTAGTAAAGAAAACATTTGTATATCTTTAATTATATAATATTAATATAATTTAACTATTATTTTATTGAATTCTTGATCAATTCTTTACGCTTAATATTTCCATACTGACAGCAGCGGCTGGTGATGGCCAATTTGGTGGGTCAACCCGCACCATTGTTAAATGTACTAAAAATTTTGTATTAATTATTGATTATTACATTCTATAAAATCACTTTAACCTATTATTTGGTTAACTATTAAACATATTATGACTAAAAATGGAATAATTACTTAAATTGGAGGCCTAAATAAAATTTCAAAAATTAGTTTTTACCTACGGTGCGGGTTGACCTATCACATTGGTCATCACCAGCCGCTGCTGCATAATGAAAGGGTTCTTATCTGTATCTCTGTAAACTCAACTCAAACTCAAAATATATTCAACTTTGTTCAAAAAGGAAAAAAACAAATTTAAAGAAAAGTGTTACAAAAAATATATATTGTTATTGTTATTAAATGGATCAATAAGGACCTCCAAATCAAAACGCACTTTTTGAAAAATCAGAATTTTAAGTTTCTCACAATTTTTACTCCGATTTATATTATTTATGTTAAAAAGTTTTTTAATCAAAATTTATTATATTGTAAATATATAAATATTACATATCTTCCATAAAAACCTTTTATAATAATTAATAAATAGAAAACGTCGAATAAAAATTTTGAGGAATTCCAAAAATTGTGTTTTATCAAAAAATGCGCTTTGATTTGGAGCTCCTCAAATATAATATTTTAAAATGTCTAATTGATATTACCATTTTCTAAATGAGGGATTATTATGATTAGCAGACACGCTTATGAGTTTTAAGTTATAAATAATTGAAATAAATTGTACATAGACATAAAGTATAGTGTTGCTTTAAGTAGTAACAGTTGGTAAACGAAAGATTACAAGTCATTCCTTAACATTTAGAACTACGATTCAAGTCGGAAGTGTAAGGCAGTTTCCGCTATAGAAGGTCTTATAAAAATACAATTAATTGTAACCTTTTATTTTACTGTATTACTTTGAAAATATATCCAAAACTAACGACATAACAACCTAGCATAAAGCATAGGGATTTCCGGTACATATAAAGGGTGGTTTAAAAAATACGAAACCACCCCGGATACTAGCAAATTTTATAAAAACCCTTTAGTTTTTAATTCAACAGGGAAATACTGCTAGCATAGTTTTACCTGTATTTTCTACCAACGACGCATAAAATCCGACTTTCTTATTTACAATAAAACTGTTAAAGGATATTTGCCAACTCTTATTAATTTTAAATTTTATTGGCAGGTTTTTTAAGAATTCTTTACTTGTTTGCATAAACGGTGTAAAAATGCCGTTTAATCTGTACTTTGTCAAAAAGTTTTATTTACCATAAAATTCACACATGATCCCAAAATGTAGATGTTAGAAGAGTAGTTTTATCATTGGTCTGTGTATAAATGGTGTAAGCTAAAAAACCTGTTTAAAGGATTTAGAAATATAACAAAATGTTAAAAGAATAGCTACCAAGTTATGCTTAAAAGTCATACCTATCCATTGGATTTTTTTAAATACACTGTATGATATATATTTTTTTATTTTAAATAAATACTTTTTAAAAGTATTTATAAAATAAAGGGACAGTCAACTTTTTTCTATAGGTTTAAAAATTTTCATATATTTTTCACGTCGCCATGGCCAACTAAACAAAACTTGAGGGCCGTAAATCGTTTTGACCATAGAAAAATGTTTTTTTGTCAATATTTTAAGAACTACAAATTTTCAGAATAGACAACCTTATACAAAAATACCCTTATTTTTAATGCTTAATATGATAAAATTATAATAATTGGGGGCTTCCATTAAAAAAAAGACTTTTCATGATTTTTTGATTTTTTTTTGTCTCCCTGTATTATTTAATTACCAAAATATCAACATAATCTACTATAGAAGGTTCCCCGTTACAAGAAAACCAACCCCAATTAAATATTAGAAAACTCCATATAAGAGAAATTGATCGTTATATTATTAAACCCTGAAAACGTAATTTTTGATATCAAATTTAAATTAAGTCAAAAACGGTTAGACTTAGGGATAGAATATCATACATAAAATATATCTAGAATTTTTCGGAGAATCCAAAAATGTAATAATATATAGGGTATTCCATTTAAAAAATTATAAGTTTGATCCGCCACGGGTTTATGCCTCACTCTGTATATCTAAAAATAATTTTATGAAGTAGCTCTCAGCAGTACTTACAACTTCTGTATTTAACATATTTTTCTATTTCTTATAATAAGAGAGATATCTTACTCCGCGCTATCGTTGACTTACCCTGTACATAAAAAAATGAAAATTTTTAAACCTAGATAAAAAAAAGTTGACTGTCCCTTTAATTTATAAATACTTTTAAAAAGTATTTATTCAAGATAAAAAAATTATATCATATATATGTGTACTTTTTTGTTACATTTTAAATAATAGATAATGATTGAGCGGTTTAAACGATAAAACTGTTGTAAATCCCATCCGTAGACAGTCTGTATGTACAGAGTGTTCCATTTTGGTTGCAACAGCGAGGTATTTCAGTTATTATAAAAGATAGAACTTTGCGGTTTTTGCGAACCTAAGCTACTTTTTTGTAAAACGAAAGATGCCATATTCAAATATATCATAGCTCTCTTAGTTTCTGAGCTACTGAGTCACTTAAAAATTTTGCATTTTCAGGTGCCCTTTTTACCTGAGTTCGCTGAAAACGTATTAAAAAGGTAAAAAATGATTCTAATTTTTTTTTCGTAGAATTCAGTAGCGTAGTCAGATTTTTTTAAACATTGGTGTTTTTGAAATATTGACCAATGCTGTTTTTTTTAAAGGAAAATTGTGTATTTTTTCCAAAAATTAATTTGCCTTTTACAAGCTTTTAAAAAATATAAAATACTATATGTTAATTTTAATACACAACCACAAAATTCCCAATTTTCATATTTTATATACAAAATTTTGCATGCATGCAAAACAAATTAGTTACCACCTTTTTTATTCATTTGATTACTGTAGTGGTATTACGTTACGACTTTTAAAATTGGATTTTGCTTTTAAACTCAATAATGTTTTTTTCTTTGGTTATATAAATCTAGATAGGTAGCACTTTCTTAAAAAAAAAAATAATTAGTAAATGGGTTTTATTACATAATTGTCTAAATTTATTGGTAGCATATTCTATTTTGTTTATTTTTTACACAAAAGTAGCTGAGGTTTGCGAAAACCGCAAGGTTCTATCTTGATTAATAACTGATATATCCCGCTGTTGCAACCAAGATGTCACTGTAAAATGTTTATCATTTATATTTTACCACCCAATTACAACGAGAACGACAAAGAATTTCATTTTGTATGTAATAAAGAGTTAAATTTTTTGTGAGAAAATTATTAAAGTGTAATACATTTTTTTTAAATGGTACTTGTAAGCCTCTTAAACTTTATAATACAATTTTTTTGTATTATAAGTCTGCCATTATTAAATGCGAGTTTTTCTTTTGTTTTTGGTTTCTTTTATTAAAAAAGGGAATTTAAAAACAACTGTTGGGCAATTGAGGACCAAAATAGACAACTTCGAACCGATATTGAAGACATTACTGATACTTGGCGACTGTACTGCGAAAACTTATACAAGAATACAAATAATTTTCCATAATACGCTCCCCTTTATGACTCTGATAATGAAGAACCGGACATACTAAGGAGCGAAGTTAAGACATCCTTGAAGAAGCTTAAACAACACAAAGCTCCAGGTCTAGATCAAATTACAGCTGAAGTGCTTTAAGCAACAGAAACCATTGAGGTGGATATGTTTCATCAGTTGTGTAATTGAATATGGCATACCAGACAATGGCCTGAAAACTGGACTAGGAGCTCACTAACAACAATTCCTAAGAAAAGATCGACTACCAAATGCAACAACTATCGCACTATAACCCTTATGCTAGTAAAGTAATTTTGAATATTATTAATGATCGACTTAAACCATATACATATAACACCACAAATCCTCGCTGAACAGGCCGGCTTCGTTAAAGGAAGAGGGACAAGAGAACAAATCCTTAACATTCGACAAATAATTGAGAAATCCCTAGAGTTTAATAATCCATTATATATGTGCTTCATCGATTATCAAAAAGTTTTTTATAAAGTTAAATGCTTAGAGTTATGAAAAGTAATGAGTGAAACGGGAATACCACCTCACTTAACAACCCTTATAATGAATTTGCATGAAAACACCAAAGGCTGTGTCAAAGTTAATACGGCATATTCGGACTTTCAACCACAACGTAGAGTGAGACAAGGTTGTATACTTTCACCTTAAGTATTTAATGTTTACGGAGAATATATAATGAGACAAGAGTTGGAGAATCGAAATGAGGGCAAATTAATTAATGGACATAAAAAAACAACTTGTGCTTTGCTGATGACACTGTCATCTTAGCAGAAAATGAGGTAGAAATACTCAACCTAAGGAGGCTGTTGAAATAGAAAGGAAAAAACTGTGTCTAGAGTTAAATACCTCAAAAACCAAAATAATGGTAGTTGACCTATCTAACAACAACAGACCAGAGGTGAGACAAATAGGACGCGTCGACCAACATATATATTTGGGGTCTTTAATAAATAACAAAGGTACATTAAAGTGCAAAATAGGTAGAAGGTGTTAAATGGCAAAAGTCGTAATAAGAAGGCTGGCCCAAATATGGAAAGACAGACAGATAACAGTCCAGTTGAAGCAGCAATTGGTTCACTGCCTTGGGTTTCCTATATTGATGTATGGGTGTGAATCGTGGTTTAAGATCCACGATTCAGGTGGAAAAGGGAAAATAGACGCCACGAAAATATATTATAGGCACAGAATGCTCAGAATTCCCTGGACTGCACATCGCACAAATATATCTATCCAGGAGGAACTTAGAATTCAACAAAGATTATCCATGGCTGCGCAAAAACGCTTATTACGATACTTTCGGCACACATGAGGAGAGATTGCATGGAAAAACTTATTATTCAGAAAAAAGTCCCAGGCAAAAGATCACGAGAAAGATCACCCTCTTGCTGGGTGGATCAAGTCACAAATATTACACACAAATCGTTCCATAAATTGGTGGATAAGCACAGGACCGAGAATCTTGGAAACAAATAATTAACGACGAACCATGACTACAACATTCCGTAAGGAATTAGGACCAAAAGAGAGAAAGATTTAAAAAATTAAAGGAAATATAATTATCTAATAAAGAACGGAAGTTTTCACGGCCTTATTCAACTGAGGTCATTCAGTGTTCCAATCTCACAGAGTAAAGATCCCTGAAGATGCTTCGTGCAATCGATGGCGTAACGGCGGTAAATAATTTTAATTTGCCGCGGTCCAAACCCAAAAACCGAGATTCTTCAATTTAATTCTCTGCATTGACCATAACACGCTTTTTTAAAATCCTATTGTACAATTTTTTTTTATTAAATTTTTAGATATCTAACACAATTGTTTATTACTAATCGTTTCTATAGAAACCCAACCTGGGCTTTAAAATAGTCATTATCTCATGATGTCATTAAATCCTTTGATACTACCGCCTATTACAGTTTAATTTTTATTCTGAACAAAGCATCAACTAACCTGTCCATTTTATACGCGAGAAAACATAATACCTACTTAATGATTACGCTCATCATCATTTTTCTATCAGATAAATAGCGTTTTTGAAACTTGTCTTAAAATAATAGATATATTTTTGTTGCTAAATCCATTTAGATAAATCCGGTAGCTGTTTGTGCTTGAATGATTAAAGGAAACCATTAATCTTAATTGTTTTGTATCATTAGACCTATAGAAGAAAAAGCAATGATCTCATAATTATTGTTAAGAAACCTTAATTACAGGTATCACGGATATCATTAGAAATTCATCACAAAAAAACCTAATTTACTTTTGTATTCGCTTCTTTGCTTTTGCCAGTAAATGATTATATATTAAAGAACTATCTTGGTGTTTACCAGTGGCATTATTAATTTTTTGAGGTACACGATGTCGTAAAATGATATTTGACATTTTATTGCCTTCGCAATTACAACTAGACTATTACAATTTAAGAGCAAATAGGATACTTAGATGAGAAGTGGGAATAACTACCCCTGTTTGTACTACACAAGAAGCAGAAACATCTGACTGTAAAAGATCCAATAATAAAATTAAATTAAAAATAAATACTTTGTGTGGGGTTAAACTTGAAGACCATTAAGAAACATAAAACATACAGATTGGCTAAACTTGATCTAGGGATATCATTTCTGTGAAAAGAAAAGAGATATTAATAAGGAATACGTAAGTTAAAAAGAGGTAAAGCTTAACATTGCTTCAATCTCATGTATCTTTCACTTTTGATTCAATTGGTCTGAAGGGGTAAGTCGAAGTGGCATTAGTTTGGCGGGGTAACTAGGCGGCATACGCATGTTTCGCTTGCTCTGCCGAGACAAAATAGAAATTGAGGACACCCTTCCTACTTGAAGCCGAGGAGTTAAAAGAAAAGTGCTTAAACACACAATAAAATGGTTTTATTTTTACGTTCTTTATAAAAGCTAGGGCCACGGTTCGCGTTAGCCAATCTGTATATTATAGACACAGAATTTTACAAATTACAAATCAGTCAACATACATTTATACAGTGATTATGCATACATACATTGATACAGTGATTTCGCGCTTGGACAAATAAAAGTTAACTGATCCAAATACACAATTATTATATTTGATATACTAGAAAACATCGCTTGTCACCTCACAGTTGGTAATGGAAAACTACTGTGTAGTATTCTGTCAAAACCCTAGGGAGTAGTTATTTAAAGATAATGTCCGTGGTGGCACTACTGCGTTGTATAAAAGGTGCTGTGAAATTCAAAGACTGCAAGTTTCAATACTTGGACAACGTTGACGGAACAGGGTTAAAGATGGGTTAAACATCTAATAACCCGTCACCCACGGTACTCTGTTACTGTACATATGGTACTTGGGTTTTAAAGCCTTCATGGGCTGTCACAAAGATAAAAAAATAATGCCTACTTAACAATTACGCTTATCATCATTTTTCCATCATATAAATAGCGTTTTTGAAACTTAATAGATATATTTTTGTTGCTAAAGCCATTAAGATAAATCCGATAGCTGTTTTGTGCCTAAATGATAAGAGAAAACCAATAATCCTAATTGTATATTACTAAAGGAATAGAAGAAAAAGCGACAATATTATAATTATTGTTAAAGAACCTTAATTACAGGTATCACGAATATCATTAGACAATCGTTAATAAAAAAATACTTTTGTATTCGCTATTTGAATTTTTGTTCTTTTACATTTTTTATATAACGCTGAATAGTAGTAGATAGTAGATGATTATAACAAAAAATGTCTAGTGTTTAACAGTGACACTATCGACTTTTTACAATACACGATGTTCTATTTAAAGTTCATTATATTGACTTTTGCAATTGCAACTAGACTATTATGATTTAAATGCAAAAGGAATAGACAAAAAAACGAAATAGACACAGGGTGTTTAAGCTTTACAGAGGAAGTAAAAACATTTAGGTGCAATATGAAAATTAGCGACCGATCGAGGGTTAGTTCTGATAACTGTCGGTTTTTCCCAAAAAATTTCAGCTTTTGCCAAAACTTCGACAACTCCGAAACTGGTTTATATCCAAACACATTTAGTCCAAGAGCTGGTAAGCATTATTGAACAGGTACTTAAGGCACAATTAAAATAATCCAGAATGCTTCTTTCATGCAATTTAAATACAGAAACGCAGGTGTGGCTCAGGGGTGGCGGAGCATAAGCAACCTTTATAATTAAAAAAAAAAACATTTGGATGCTCCCAAAATAATTCTTTAAAAATTAAAAAAGTTCTGGCATGCTGACATGTTTACTGAAGGTAAATTATCACTAAAATAACCTATTTTCAAAAAGACAGATCACTTTGATAAATTTTTCTATCTGCCAAGTCATCGAGAATATTGTTCATAAGTGCAAGTGAGCAGCGCTATACGCAGAATCAGGCGTAAAAGAGAGCGTATATAGGTAGTTGGTTGCATTGGAATGTGCTATGGGATTGGCTCTGGCGGGACACGTGACGTACTGTTCCTATGTTTATCTATACAAATATATAAAGAGGTAAAGTTTGTAACTTTGTTTGTTTGTGGGTTTGTTTGTGTGCTATAAGATTGGCTCTGCCAAGGCCACGTGACTTACTATTCCTATGCTTATCTATACAAGTATATAAAGAGGTAAAGTTTCTAACTTTGTTTGTTTGTGGGTTTGTTTGTAGCCGTTAATCTTCGAAAGTACTGAACCTTTCATAAAAATTATTTCACAATCAGAAAGCTACACTATTCAGGAGTGTTATAGGCTATATTTTACTATAATTAAACAAAAAGTTAAGATATTAACGCCCAACGAAGTGGGCACGGGTGCTCTAATGATTTATAAAACCTGGAGCACTTTTTTATTGGGTAGTAATTTAAGCTACTTACTTTATTGAAAAAAAATGTATTGCTAATTATGATGTGGGCATTAACAGACTTTGTAATTGTATTATTTAGTAGTTATTACTAGCTCTTGCGTTTTTAGCTAAAAAACATATTAGAGCTTTAAATACGTTTTTTAAAAATTATTATTTTTTTTGCGAGGGGGCGCCAAGTCAATGGAGCGGGGAAGGGGCGACCGCCCTCCTCCCTATAGCTACGCTACTGCCGATAACATAATTTTTTAAATGAAAAGTTTAGGTAAAATAAAGAAATAAAGAAACAAGAATAACTTTAAAGAAACTAATAAAAACAAAATTTAAAGAAAATCTCAAAATTGTTATCTACCTGAAAATATCAGGTTACAATAAAGAAAACAATTGCTAAAAAAATTCACTAAACCGTTCCAAGGTTAATTAGTAAATAATTATTTATATTTCTTGGAATAAAATAAGTAACAAAAAGACCTATTCTTTAGATGTTTTATTGAGTACGATATTAAATTCAATGACGATGGTTTGTATTAAGAAGGTGGGATGGTTCATGATACGAGTGCAGAGGTGTCATTATAAAAAGTGCTGGTCATGTCAGCAAATGGGCTCAAGCTCCTACTTAGTCAGTAGCCAGTCTGACGGACTCTGCAATTGTTTGGCAATTAACAATGTCAATGCACAAAAACAAGGAGACATACAGTGTCAAAAAACTACGCCTAAAAGATATAACTTAATTGGGTAAACAATTGAGTTATATTTGTCTGCCTGTAATTATTTTTTATGTATTTTTCTTAAGGATTTTAAAAGGAATAGTTGAGAGCCAAAGACAAAAGAACAAATACTTTCAAAATAACTGCAAAGTATTAAAAATAGAAAATGTCGTTAAACGCCACGAGTATTGGCACACAAAAATGTATAACCTTTTAAAGGCCAAATTTACGCTTAATAGCAGAGAAAGGTAATTTTCAGCATTTGATAAAAAGATAAAATCATTAAATTTAGTGTACCTAAAAAATTGATAGACATAAAATAATTTGCACTAAATAATAAAATATTTTTTAGAAAAGAGATTGTAGCGGGAATGGCGGGGATGTCAAAGTAAAAGATGTCTTATTTGCATTGGAGCTTAATAGAAAAAAAAATGTAGGATACAGGGTGTCTCTAACAGGTGCGGGAAAAATGCTGCCACAAATTCCTGAGGCTAAACTATGTAGTCCGTTCAAATTAGACCTGAACACTTATGTTTAGGTTTAATTTGAACAACCTTAGGTGAAGTTACTAAAATTTCCATCAAGCTGAAAATAAACGAAACTGTTTAAAACTAACTAACTAAAAAAATGTCGAAACTCCCCATCATTCCGATCGGTGCCAAAAAATTTACTCAAGGTCAAAGGTTAAAAAAAATGAGTTTTTCGAAAATTTCTCGAAAACTGTAAGTTTTATCGCATATTTACCTACAACAAAAATTATTAGATTATTTAATTTTCTTCCAAAAAGAAATTTATAATTTTTTTCCTAAATACGACCGTTTCTAAGATATAACGAGGTGAAGAGTGCAAGCGTAATAATATGCATAAGCACGCCACGTATAGGTACAGGATTATTCACGGTGAAAGTCCTATTAAAGGATTTCGGAAGCTACTAAAGATAATTTTTTAAAATTTTGGCACTAAGGTTAAGTAATATTGATCTTTATATGGCAAATATATTATCTTTCTGAAAGTTTCTGTTATACCAAAAGTGCATATTTAAATTAATTTGTCAGTCAAAATTACGTCTTTAGCCCCAAAAATTCCTATATTCCTATAAAAATTCCGTATTATTAAATTTGGGATAAAATTCTTATTTAGGAGGGCCAAATTTAAGTAAGTATTAGGATGTTTAAAAAATAGAATTAAAAATTTTAATAAAACACGACCAAAAGACAATTTTTTAAAATGGAAATCCCCTTATGAAGCATTAAAAATTAAGGTAACTTTGTAAAAACGCGCCAAGTACACTACATCCGAGGTAGCGTGGATACGTGTGCATATTTTGACGCTTGAAATTATTTGCTTCGTTATATCTCAGAAACGGTCGTATTTAGGAAACAAAATTAATAATACGTTTTTGTAGATAATTTTGTGATATACATTTTTTTGATTTGGGGTAATTATGCAATAAAACTTACTGTTGGGTTTTTGAGTGGATTTCAATAAAACACAATCGATAAGTTTAAATTAATATAATAATAATTGAGAAAAATAACGATTAAAACGAAAATACAAAAAAGCAATTATATGTAAGCGGCGAACCGAGATCTTTAAATACAAGAAGGCGACTGACTAAAACAAAACTTATGGCTATATGGTCTAACTTAAGATGATTCATTCATTCTCAGCATATCGCTCGCTGCCTATTTGCATATGAAACAAAAACACAAACATTTAGGTTACGGTGACACATATTAAAGTTATACAGTGTAATACAAAAATAGTATAAATGTATCGAAATAGCATTTTGAATATCACATTATTTCAACATTCCCTCTTATTCCAAATGCTATTTCATATGTAACAATTTAACATTATTTAAAAATGCATTTTTATGTAAAGGCTTAGTAAGAATGTCCGCTAATTGTCTTTTACTTTCTACAAACACTAATTCAATTTCATCATTGTTCAATAAGTCCCGAATGAAATGATAGCGCACATCATTATGTTTCGTTCTTTTGTGAAATTCTGGATTTCTAGCCAGTTTTATCGCAGATTGGTTGTCCACCTTTATAGTTACAGCTTTTTGATAAATACCTAATTCATTAAGAAATGATTTTAACCATATTGCTTCCTTTCCACCTAGGGCTAGAGAAACATATTCCGCTACTGTTGTCGATTGAGCTACAATGCTTTGCCTCTGACTTGTCCAAGTAACAGGACCATTTGCCATTACAAAAATATATCCACTAGTTGACTTACGAGTTTCTTTACAACCTGCATAATCAGCATCTGTGTATCCCATTATATTGATATTATCTGTCTTTTCATATACAATTTTATAATCAATTCGTACATCCAGTTCAATACCGCCATAACAGCAAATTTTTCATTTTTGATTTTATGGTGGTATTTCAGTGCTAAATTGTTCAGTTTTGTTATGAAATATCTCCACAAGTGATAAAGTTCTATAATTTTGGAACTTAATCACTTGTGAAGGTATTTCATAACAAAATCCAACAATTTGGTACTGAAATACCGCCACATAATCAAAAATGAAAAATTTGCAGTTATTGCAGTATTGAACTGGATGTACGAATTGTTTGTTTTAGGTAACGCATAATATTCTTAACTGCGAACCAATGTTGCTGATCCCAATTGTTTACAAAACGACTAACCTGACTAACAGTGTATGCTATATCTGGCGTACTTACGGTTGCTAAAAATATAAGGGAACCTACTGCCTCACGATATGGTTCACTCTCTGTTAGAATTTTTTTATGGAGATTGTAAACATACACCTGGTTCAACTGGAATGCACGAGGGTTTTTCTTCTTCCATATTAAATTTATTTAAAATTTTCTTAATGTATTGCTGTTGACTAATGGATATTGTTATTTTTTCACTATCGCGCACTATTTCTTGTCCGACAAAATGTCTTGCATCCTCCACTGTAATGTTAAAGTCTTTTTGTAAGTGTGAAATTAAATCATCAATTGCGGCTTGGGAATTTGACATTACAAGGCCATCATCAACATAAAGACCTAAATAATAAATGTTCGCAAAACTCTCCGATAAACACGCACTGGTCACTTTTCAATTGCTTAAAATTATATGATTCTAAAAAGTTCACAAACTTACCGTTCCAACAACGAGACGCTTGTTTGAGTCCATAAAAACTTTTCTTTAATTTGCACACATAGTTAGGATTTTCTTGGTCTTCAAAACCACACAGGTGCTTCATATAAATTGTCTCTGTTAAGTCATCGTTTAAAAATGCAGTTTGTACGTCGAAATGTACCAATTTTAGGTCTTTCTCCGCCGCTAACGCAAGTAAAACGCGGATTGAATCGTACCGCACTACCGGCGAAAAAGTCTCGTCAAAGTCTATACCTTTCCGTTGCGTATAGCCTTTTGCCACTAAACGCTCTTTAAAACGAACAGTTTGATCAGGGTTATTTTTCACTGTATAAACCCATTTATTGTCAATTACGGAAGCGTTGGTTGGCTGTGGAACTAAATCCCAAATATTGTTTTTATTTAAAGCGTCCATTTCCTGTTCTATTGCTGTTTTCCATTCATCATTGTCCTCACTCTGAATGGCTTCTTGATACGTCTCTGGATTTAAAGTTGAACAATATACACTAGGGCCATAATAATCTGGACGTTTTAGATTATTTCTATCTCTTAAAACTTTGTTATTTTCATGTTTGTTCTTTTGTTCTGTCTCCTTTTTACTGTCAGCAGACTCTTTTTCGGTTACTGCTTCTGGCTCAAGTTGATCTATGATATTGTCTTCAAAATGGCAAATTAATGGAATGTAATTTTGATGTAATTCTGGAGTATCAGGTTTTCCAATTTTATCAAAATTGACGTCACAGGTGATATGAATTTTTCTTTTATTCGAATCTCAAATTCTAAAATTATTGGAAATTCCATCATATCCCAAAAATGACATTTTCCAACTCTTTTCATCCCATTTTGTTCGGAGTTGTGACGGTATCATTTTATTTGCTACGCTTCCAAATACTTTTAAATGTTTAACTTCAGGTTTTATGCCTAAAAATGCTTCAATAGGCGTCATATTTTTTGAAGAGTTTAGTGTGGGTCGATTTAGCACATAAACAGCTGTGTTTACTGCTTCAGACCACAATTCAGTTGGAACCTTTTTATTGAATAACATGGAACGTGCTGACTCGACTATGGTTCGTATTTCTCTTTCTGCAATGCCGTTTTGCTGAGGCGTCTCGGGTGCTGATTTTTCGTGTATAATTCCCTCTGCTTTAAAATACTGTTTGAAATTTTCGTTGACATATTCTGTACCATTGTCACTCTTAAAAATTTTCAATTTATTGCCTGTTTGCCTCTCAATAAAAACTTTATATTCTTTAAATATTTTAAAAAGTTCCGATTTATGTTTTAAAAAATAAACATTTCTGTAACCAGTACAACTATCTTTAAAAATAACAAAGAAACGTGATCCGTTGGGTGACGATATATTCATCGGTCCACAAACGTCGCAGTGTACTTTTTCTCTGGGTTTATCGGTATTTGTTTTATAAACATTTTGTTTATGTCATTTCCGAGACTGCTTTCCTAATTGACAAGCTTCACAAAAATATTCGGCATTAGAATCGATGTTAAGACCTTTTATTTTAAACAGTTCTTTGAAATTAATATGACCTAATCTTTCATGCCATAGTTTTAATGAATCGGCTTTTGTCAAATTACATTGGATATCAGGTTTCATTCTTAAGAGCATATACCATAAGTTATTATTCCTTATACCCATACACGATAAATTGCCATCTGAATCTCGGAACTCGCATTTATGCTGTCTGGCATGATATGAAATTTTTTTGTCTGTCATAACACCTACTGAAAAAGATTTCTTTTTAATTCAGGAATATACAGAACATTTTCCATTGTTCTATTTTACCATTCATTATTTACTTTAGCTTGTAAATTTATAGTGCCTTTTCCTGTAGCATATATTATTTTGTTATTTGCAATTTTTACTGATAAAGGTTTCTCAAGTTGCTCTAATTTTGAAAACCACGTTAATTGACTTGTCATGTGCATACTTGCGCCTGAATCACATATTCATTTTTCTTGATCATCATCAGAACTAGCAAAATATAATAATGACAAATCGCACATATAAGCTGAACTAAAGTTACCTTGATGATTGTCCTTTTTCATTCGGTCAGCTATTCTTTTTCTGCAATCTCTCGCCCA
Organism: Listronotus bonariensis; assembly: GCA_014170235.1. Classification (NCBI taxonomy): domain Eukaryota; kingdom Metazoa; phylum Arthropoda; class Insecta; order Coleoptera; family Curculionidae; genus Listronotus; species Listronotus bonariensis. The sequence goes on along the minus strand of JACEGR010002223.1, from coordinate 93,217 downwards.
ATGTCCTTTTCTTTTACAATAGTTGCACAAAGTCTTTTTCGCTTTCAGCTATGTTCCTTGTTTTTGTTCCACTCTCTTGGGTATTGAACTTAATTTGCTTTTCCAGTTTTTCTTGAAGCACTTTTACTTGTAACGCTAACTGATTTGTTTCATCTTCTGAGTGTGACATTCTTAACTCCTCTTTCATAAGACGGGGTGTTAAGTTTGTAAATGTCTGTTATTGCGGGGTCCCAGAATCCCATGCTGTTTTAAAATTGCTGTACTTCTGTGGTAAGCTGGTCAGCGTTTTTGAACAGATTGCACTCTCACAGTTTCCCTAACATCTTGTAGGTTTCTGATCATACTCTCCATTTTTGCAATATGAGTCACCCTCCTTCATTCTATAGTCATAGAATTTTTGCCATAAAAGCTCCTTGGAAACTTCGGTTCTTTGTTCATGAATCGACATAAGTTTAACCCACATTTCAGCTGCGTTTTTGCAATTCACCAAGCATTCCAATTGATGTTGCGCTATGGAAGTGAGAAGTATCACTTCCGCTCTAGAATTCTTGTCGTCCCAAGATTTCCATTCTGCTGATGAGGTATCTTGTGGTTGAGACACACTTTCATCCACAATCTCCAGAAGTTTCTTTGACTTTAAATGATGGACACACTAAATTTCCATAATTAAAAATTTGATCCATCAAACCGCACAATATCGGAGCTTGTATATCCTGTTGCCATTTTCTTTTTCTTTTCGTTTTTTTTTCGGCTTTTTATCACACACTACTTTACTGTCAATTACGCGAACTACTTAACAATTTACTTTTATTGTCTTGCACTATTCTAACATTTGGCGATGCCTGGGTCCATAACCTGTTGGGTCTTTGAGTGGATTTCAATAAAACACAGTCGATAAGTTTAAATTAATGTAATTAAGAAAAATAACGATTAGAAAGAAAATACAAAAAAATCAATTATATATAAGCGGCGAACCGAGATCTTAAAACAAGAAGGCGACCGACTAAAACAAAAATTATGGCTATATGGTCTAATCTAAGCTGATTCATTTATTCTCGGCATATCGCTCGCTGCCTATATAAACAAAAACATTTAGGTTACGATGACCATATTAAAGTTATACAGTGTAATACAAAAATAGTATAAATGTGTTGGGTTTTTGAGTGGATTTCAATAAAACACAATCGATAAGTTTAAATTAATATAATAATAATTGAGAAAAATAACGATTAAAACGAAAATACAAAAAAGCAATTATATGTAAGCGGCGAACCGAGATCTTTAAATACAAGAAGGCGACTGACTAAAACAAAACTTATGTCTATATGGTCTAACTTAAGATGATTCATTCATTCTCAGCATATCGCTCGCTGCCTATTTGCATATATAAACAAAAAACACAAACATTTAGGTTACGGTGACACATATTAAAGTTATACAGTGTAATACAAAAATAGTATAAATGTATCGAAATGGTATTTTGAATATCACTTTATTTCAACAATTACAGTTTCCGAGAAATTTGCAAAAACTCATTTTTTGACCTTTGACCATTTATTACTTACAAAATGCTGGAATGTCTGGACTTAAAATGCGATTTTACGAAAAACGGTCCAAGATATCAATTTAAATAGAATATACCTTTTTTTGTACAAAAATGTAAATGTTGAATTTGTAACCATCTTTAAAAATTCATACATTAAATGAAAAAAATCGTCGCACCCTGTATCATTCCGACTTACTGAACAGCCGTTTACTTATCAAAAGAAGCATTACTTTGAGGTTATTTAGTAGCCCAAATATCATTGGTACTGTGGCAACACTTTAAAAGTTATATTTGAAATAAGTTTTTTTATACCAACTTTTAAAGTCAATCTTTTTTTTATATGAAGTACTAACATTGTTTTGGCTCACTCTATCACTTCTATCATTTTTGACCTCACCTTTCCGGACATCCTGTATATAATTGACTATTTGTAGACGTACTTTTCTTAATTTTAAAGAAGTGTAGCTGTTTCCAGAAAAAGACTGACTTTTGCAAAGAAACTTTTTAACACATCGTTTGTTTAAAACTACAACGCTGCTTCGCAAAAAAATTATCATTTTTGAAAAAGTAATATGATCAGTTAAAACCAACCAGTTTACAATAATTGTTGCTGTTTTTACTTTTTAAAATGAAAATACTTGTAATAGTTTTTACCATATGGGAATTTTTTTAATTATTAACTTTACGAAAAACGTGCCTCTTTATTAAAAGTTCTGCTTGATGAGAAAATACATTTCCATAGAAATATTTGTATGTTGGATGTACAGGGTGGCCCCAAAAGACTTTTTTCAAATTAAAAAAAAGATTATTTTCTAACTACGGTATAAAACTTTAAAAGGTAATTTCTTATGTCATTTTATAAAAAAGCTCCTATATACATATGTCCGGAGTTGCTTCGTTTCTGAGATACTGGGTGATATAATTATTTTTATTATAATACGGCATTTTATAAATATCCTAAATACGAAGCCAGATAAGAAAAAATAAACGACACTAAAAAGTTTTATTTTTAGTTGCGTTATAGGAAAAAAAATAAAGCTATATAAAAAGCCAGTGGCGTACATTTTTCTCTTAATAATATTGGCTGTTTTGCCCACTGACACGCTAATGGACTCAGTAAAGTCAATCTGGTTAAAACTTTGCAAGCGCTTTATTACAATAAGCAAACGAACCCAGTTTAAACCAAATCGGTTTAAGGATATTAAAGATAGTTATTAAAAATTAACGCTTTGTATAGCAGAAATAAAGTAACTACAGACATATGTTTATAGGAACCTTTGTTTATTAAATGACATAAAAATCACTTCTTAAAGCTTCTTGTCGTATTAAGGAAATACCCTGTATTTTAATTTGGAAACAAGTCTTTTTAAGGCACCCTGTACATCCAAAATAAAATTATTTTTATTAAAATGTATATTCTCATCAAGCAGGGCTTTTTATAAAGAAGCCCTTTTTTTCATAAAAGTTAATAATGTTTTAATTATTAAGTTAATTAATTAGGTTTTCCATTTGGTAAGAACTTTCGAAGATAAGCTGTATAATTTCTGAATTCAAGATAAGAGTTTGATGCAAAGGAAAAAATATCAAGTTTATTATTTTAAACTTGGTTTTTGTTATATTAGAAAATCCTTAATGGTACAGATTTGATCTAAATTTGTATCATTCTGTATGTTTTAAATAAATTTTCAAAGGAAATAAGAAAAGCTTTCATTTTCTTACTCGTTGAACTTTAATGGCAAATGACACATTCAAGCAGTCGCTGACTCACAACATCGATCCCGAAGATGGATTTGGGCTTTGAGCCAACAACTTGATAAGAGTCATTTAGTCATCCTAACGCAATTTACCGGAAGACTCGGAGTCCTTGATGTACTTCACATTTTCCTTTATGCCATACATCTTGTATTCTTGACCTCTTTAAGTGGACAAACTGAATAGAATAAATATTATGCGATTAGGCTGCAATTGAAGATCACGTTAAATTTGGTATTTATTATATTTAAAAAATCTTTACGGTTAGTAAAACGTACCTCAACTCTTAGATATCTTTCAAAACGCGTATGTTGTATTTACAGAATTTGGTATTTAGGAGGTCAAGGGCATGTAGAATTAAAAAGTGATATCAGAACTGCTGCCAAATTTTCTAATTTTGTTCCGGCCTTTGGTTTTTGTTATTTTATTTTTTAAATAAAATGTCTCATTTATTTTTATCGCAAATAAACAAAAGGGGTTTAATTTAGTAAAATTCCACCTTACTTTATCCCTACCGTTTGGTTGTGACACATTCTCATTGTCAAATAATACGGTTACGTGCCATGCAATTAATTTTTTAGCGATCAATAAATCCATTAAATTTCAAAAACAAACATAGCCTATATAACTTTTTTAAAAGAAAAATTAAATTTAAAGATAGTTGCCCTATTTGGGAAAATCGGTCATTTTGTTTTTATTTAACGGCATGTCACAACCAAATGGCAAAAAATAATCTAGGATTTTTTGCGAAAACCGCATCTTGGTAGCTCTATTTATTCTAAAGTAATTCGCGATCACAATGGGTCAAAATATAGTCGGACACCCTGTATTATAAATAATAAACAAACCAGTTATGTGTACCACTTATGATAGGAACGTCAAAAGATTTTTAGAATTCCTTTAGGTTTACATAAAAAAATGTTTAACTTAAATATTGGTCACCTTTTAATTTTTTTTATTTTGTTTCAGACGATAGGCCGGGTCATAGGGGTCAATAGCTGAATAGAGTCAGCTCTCTATACCCCGGGACCAGGACCAAAGAGGTATAATTTTTCGTAGATTGAGGCGTGTACCCAACCAATTACCAACAAATATATGAAAATTCCTAACCAATATAGAACATATCTTTCAACTCTGAACAGGTAAATTTTGACACAAAAATAAATGTTTAAACAAAATATTATTTGGCTGTTCTCCAGAATAAAATTAAAAAGTTTATTTATTATTTTAAGAAAAATTAAAAATTTAATACATTATGAAGAACTATTCTGGTCTTACACAATATAATAAAAGTTATTATTACTTTAAAAGAAATAAATAAATGAAATATTCAATATTAAGTTACTTAAAATATACAAGGGTTTCAAAAATATAAAAATTAACGTGTTAACGACTGTTTTATAAGTTACTAAGACTGTTAAGTTATAAATTTACACCCCTTTTAACTTTTTTGTTTTTTACCGTACAAAATAAATAAATTATATTAGATGTTGTATTAATTCTGTTGTTTCTGAATCAATATTTAGATTTTTGAAAATCTCTTAAAATATACAGGGTTCCACAAAAAGTATGTTTTTTTAAAATAAAATACCCTGTATATTATATCACTAATTAAAATATAATTTAAATAGCTTTAAAAATTCTACATTTAATATAAATCTATCTTTATTAGTTTCAGAAATATAGTCATCCAAGTCTAAAGATATAGGTATACATATATTTTACACTAGAAATTTACACTTAAATTTTTAGTGTAAAATGTGTAGGTGGGTTATATTATGTAAATAATGCTCAATAACTTTATTAATTGCCATATTTCCAAAACCATTAAAGATAGGTCCATTAAATTGATAAACAATTAAACTATAGCTGATTATGGTACATACGATACAAAATTGTTAATTTAATAGAATCGAATAAAACAATTTAAATATTTATTTAGATATCTTAGCATCGCAAAACAATATAATGCTAATTAATTTCAGTTTCAATTAAAATTTAAAACTTTAATGAATTAACGTTGATGTCTGGCTCCGCATTGAAATGTCTGTTAAGTGTCATATGTATTTTATAATTTCAAGCAAAAGATACGTCATGTTTTGTGGCGTACACCTCTTAAATTATGTTAATGTCACTATCTTTAGTTTTATTTATTTCTTTTTGTAAATCACGTAATGTAAAAGCTCCTTTTATTCAGTGGCGTTCTTGTTTTTCGCAATAATATTTGCTGTGGTGCCCACTGCGACGCCACTGGACACAATAATCCTAATTTAGGTAGAGCTTCACAAGCGCCTTACTACACATAATAGGTGTTCTAAATTTCATCCAAATTAAGCAATTAATGTCAAATTTTATAAATTTTTGCACACACCACACTACCACATATTTTTTGAACACCCTGTATTAATGATTGAAAAAGTTTTATTAAAAATTTCTATAAAATTAAATTAACCACACCGGTGTATTCGCTTAAGGGACCCGTCTTGTGCCAAAATTTGTCACGGTTTTATTGATTAATGATTTGTTGTCCTAAATTAACACCAAAACTTTATGACCCGTAGAAAATGGCAAATGATCATTAAATTTTTCGGCCTAAAACAAACGATTTTTGAGACGTATAATTAAAAATTCGCGTTTGGTAGCAACGTACCAAATGTGTCAGTTGAGGTAATTTGTTACTGAGACTGAACCATCAATTAGATGCCTACCTGAACCGCATTTATAATTTGTAGATAGTTTAATGATCCTTTTTGAACCACTATAATAACGATTACTCTTGATGGTTCTCAGACTTCGGGCCTTAAATATTAGTGTTTTTTGCATTTTTACTACATAAAGCTTAGAACATTTATTATTGAACAAGAATTACTGATATGAATGACATAACTACATATGTGGTAAAACGGTATCGTAATAAATATTTATTTTTTATTATTTAAAATTTAATTTAAAAGAAATAATAGTATTTATTTTGTAATGTAACTTAAGCAGTTTTAAAGATATTTAAGAGTGGCAGTTCTTTTTACTAATTCAGTATAAGATTGTTCATTATGTAGATTTTTTGCTGGTCATATAAGTTTGCAGCAAATAAGAACATTTTAATTGTTAATAAAATATTTCAGATAAAAATCATACCAACCTTAAAAAGCATTTTTTATTCGATTAACAAGTTAAAAAATCCAGAATTTAAGTGACAAAATTTAAAAAAAAACTAATGTTTAAGGCGCAATTACAAGAAAACGGCACATTCTACGAAAATTTACTGACTGGATTCCGACATTTTGTATAAAAAATTAAAAAATTGTTAAAAAATCAATAGTTTAAATGATGCACCTCTTAATGGTAATATTAAGGGCTAAAAATTTCAGATTATTTTAATTCGTCGTCATGAACAATATTTTTATAGTACCGTTAGAAAAAAATGTTTGTTTTTTTTTGTCTTATTATACAGTGTTTCTACGTAAGTTGGCGTCTTATGGGAAAATTTTAACTTTTATATTTAATAATTTTACAAAAAAAAAATTGTTTATACCAGATTGTTCATTACTGTAATATATTTCAGGATTATAAATTTTTTGAGCCGATTTAACAAACAAACTTTTAAATTTAGGTGTTATCAAAATAAGAAGAATGTACTATGCACTAATGTACAAACTTAAATTTTCACTATTTTTATAGAAAAAAATATCCTTTTTTAAACACGACAAAATTACATATTAAAAAGTAATTTTTAATTATTAACATCATTTCATCAATACAGGTAGTTTGCCTTTGCCCAAAAATCACATTTTTGGCCAAATCTTATAGATGACTGACACAATTTGCTATCTAATGATTGTATTTTAGGTTTTGGACCATGCAGAACTTTTTATAGGGAATAACTTTTTTCGTAAAATTATTATAAAAAAGTATGACGATGCCAACTAGACACACTGTATATTTACGTTTACTTTAAAAACACCCTGTACAATTAAAACTTCAATTCTCTAGACAAGGAGGTAGCAAAGAAGTAGCTGATATTAATTTACGCCACAAAAACTCTGTCAGTTTCTTTCAATTCCCTATTAAGAAAGAGCCCAAATTAAGCTCTCACTTACTGTTGAGTGGCAGTTGGCCCTGAACAAACAACTCGCCAGAGTAACTATGACTTGCACATTTAAACAAGAATTTTTATAGGATTGTTTTAATAATGATAGTCCAAATGACACTTAAGAAGTTTAACAAGCTTAACGAATTGGTATTTCGTTTGCACTGGGTAATGCAAAATAAAGACCGGTAAGTAATAATCTAGCGTTGCTCGAAGGCTTTTAGACATTTATTAAGCGGCCCAAAATATGAAATTTAAGGTTTAAAAAACAGCCCCGAATGGGCCACGAAATGGTCATAAATCGTCATTGTGACGAATTGGTTATCCATACACCAAAAACATCAAGGTCATCGAAAAAGGATTCAATTGGTCACAAAATGGTTAACACTGGTAAGTATGATTAATTAATTGGTCAGCAAGATTAAAGGAGTTTTGTATAAAAAAAAGACATTCAATGACGAGAGAATTTTGTGAGCGACCCTTAATTAAAAAGTTAGATTTAAAAACAAATTCTGAAAGCTGGCAATAATAACGGAATTGGTTATTAGTCCAGTACACCTAAATTGCCTCTATGGGGGAACCCTGATCAAATTACCTTAAAGCTGAGACTAGTGGGAAAGGCTCCCATAAGATCCGCGGGACCAAAAGATCTCAAATTCGGTCCGCCATCTTGAAAATCGGTATACAATATGACAAATATCAAAAAAGTAAGAAGTAATAAATTAAGCAGCATAAAGAATCACATATAATACTGCAACAACAAAATATAAAAAATGTATGTGTTTTAAGAAAAAGACTCCTTAATTGTCCTTGTCAAAAAAATATGTTTTTGCTATTAATAAATCAGTATCCGTTAGAGGATTACTGGTATTATAATATTAAACAAAATACCAGTAAATAAACTATAAAAAACGTATTTTTAAGACAATAATAAAAAAAAATATAAAATCTTAATTTTACGCTATTATTAAAATTACTTAGGTACTTAAAGAAAACAAGTTATGATAAAATAATTCAAGTTTTTCAACCTTATTTTCTTTGGTCAAAAGTTATATTCTTTAATTTTTTATTGACAACGGCATACAGATAAGGTAGTTGGCACCCCTCCTCCCATTTTGATGACTTTGTTACGTTAGAAGGCGGCACTTTGATGTAGCTGATTATAGTCAGACGTAGGTCCGATAAGTTTTGGTTAGGTTTGTAGACTAATATGACGATAGAGCAGGTATTAATGCGATCAATGAAATCAGAAGAGGGGCTTACTTAAGGAAAAGGATGGAAAGAAGCAGTATTAGGAAAATAGGTTTTGTCAATTCCAGAGTCAATAAAAATTTCCGAATTACTTGAAAACTTTTCAAGATCAAGACCAAATTATTCTGAACAACATGTTTAATTGCGTGACTCAAAAAGCAACTGAGATAAGGGATGTTAATAAAATTCTTCATTGGCTCGCAGACCATAGCCCATTTAATCCCAAGAATGTCACAATTAATGTCAATAGCTACTGGTACAGTTACTTCCGATTCCATAAATTGCGATTTGGCAAGAGAAGATAAAGAAAATATTTTCTCTAAATGTATTGACAAACATTTTTAGGACTTTCAATTAAAAAGAAAATTACACACACAGAGACCACGATTTCGGTTTATTTCCGAAGAATTTTGATGATTTGACCTTGACCATGACCTAGTGGGATCAAACCGACCCCGGATTCGGATTTAGCTACTCCAAAAGCATAAATACACTACGATTGGCGTCTATTTTTAATGAATTTTGATGATTTAACCTTGAAATGACCTTGTCCGTTACCTGATAGGGCCAAATCGACCACAGATGACCCCAAAAACATAGAAATTCCATGCTCTAGTCTTTTTTGGACCACCAACTTTTTATTTGTGTGGGGCTGTGTAATTTGTTGGTAATTCTTCTGTTTTTATTTTTAAGATTCTAGTTCTAGAAAAGCATTTTATGTTCTTTTTAAACGTAATCCAACATAGTTTTAAAATTAGTATCCTTTATAAGCTTTTGCATTTGCAAGTCTACAAAAATACATTTTTTATTTTTTGCATCAACGATTTGAGGAAATTTTAAGTTGTTGAAGTACTGAAAACCTTTATTATTCTCATTCATAATATATACGCACTCATTCGTAAAAAAATTTATAAGACCTAGCTTTATAGGGAGTGGGGAATAATTTTTTTCTTCTTGGAACCAAAGATGACCAATTCCAACTTTATATTTCTGTAAGTCTGTTTTATTTTTGTCTCGTATTTTTATTTAATAAATGTTCTTATTTTAATATTTAAATCCCACAAGTTAAGCCTTCGATTTAAAGAGTTCTAATTGTAAAACAAGACTATTTTAATTAAACTGAGTAAGAAAATAAGGTATCTTTGTTGAGCACTTTTGATTTTGTAAAAACACTTTAGGTCGGTAAATTCATCCTCTTTCTTCTAGTTCAAACTATTTTTGTGTCTACAAATACAATCTGTACAAAATAAAGCAGTATTAATGCAATGACGTCACACAATAATCCAAAACAATAATTATAAAAAAAGGCTTATACACAAAAATTTGATGTAATAGCAGCAAAGTAAAAGCAGATGGATAATTAGCACCCTTAATGCTTTGTGTTTACGCATGTTTATTTAAAAGACTATTTTTAATATAAAGAACTTGTAAGTTTTTTATACCAAAACATTATAAAATTAAATATTTTACCTTTAGTTACGTGCATATATCCAGGAAAAACATAGGTACCCAATTTTATAAAAAGTCACATTTTGGTACTTTCCAAGAGAAATAATATGCTTAATATTTTTCTTGTCAGGGAAAAAAATTTTCTTCTATGCTAAACTTGTCGATTTACTAAAATCTTTTGTAAATCTGTCGTACCAGCGATAATATTAATACTTTAAAACGGCATGTATTTAGGGACCATATTGCAGCAGACCCCATGACTTACAATTAAGATCATTAGATTTTAATTAATTAACTAATAATATGCATTTCCGTCTTCCTGTGTGACCGAGATTATCCAAACAAAAACTCGGCTCTGAAGGAGACATATTAATAACCAACTAATCCAACTATGGTTAATTCTCATCTATCTCGCAATACCCATAACAAAAACCTGTAACATTCATTTATTTACATCCGATCTATCTGAAAACCTCTTGATTAAAGATGAATATATGAATAAATATTTTAAATATATGAATTGACGAGATCTTGAAGATTTCATTCACACGGTATTTATCCGGTAGCTAATTAGGCATTAGAGGTAACTCTCTAATTAAGGAGTTGTGTGCCATATAAGCAGTACCCTTAATGCCATAGCTCCTGTCTGCGTCACACACAATAAACGTGTTTTGACATTCGAATAATAGTTTATCAAAATGTGCAAGTCAACGCTCGGCTACCAGGCTTAATTGTTTGATTTTTTAAAGGAAACTCAAAGACCAGCTTTAGAAATCGTTAAGAATAAAATTTGATATCATTAAGGCCCTTTATGATTAATGTGTAAATTATAACGTAAGGTAATGATTAATAATATACAGGGTGTTGGTATATATCGGGTATAAAAATGACAGAATTCCGATAATAAAAATAGCCAATTTAATTTATTTATTACTTTATTTTGTGTATAAAGAAAACGTTATGTTTAAAAAATGAAATATAAACATGTGCAATTTTAATGAAACATACTGTATAATTTTTAGAATTTTAATTCTACAAGTTATTCATAATTAAAAATGTTTTATGTACCCATAACCTATCATTTTTGGTTTTGGAGAAAATGGCGTTTATCCTAACGACCGTACAATTACCAATTTCATCAAAATTGTACTGTCGTCGACGTCTATGATATCGTGTAAGGAACTCGAACTATGACAGGTCAAATGTAAAAAAAAACAGTTTTTGCAAATATCTCGTTTCCTTTACTTTTAAATGCATTTGTAGAATACAAAACTCTTTACAAATTTGATTCCTAACATTTTTTTGTCAGACCAACGGATCCGATAATAGAGGGCGCAGAGTGTAAAGCACTTTACTGTATGTACATACCTAAGCACGTAATCAATCATCATTTTTATTCTAATATGTCACCTTTTTACCTAAGTATTTGCTTAATATCACGATTGATTGCGTGCTAAGGTATGTACATACACTAAAGTGCCGTATACTCTGCGCCCTCTATTATCGGACCGTTGGTATGACAAAACAATGCTAAGAATCCAATTTGTAAATAATTTTGTGTTCTATAACTTTTATAATAAATATAAATGCAATTAAAAGTAAAGGAAACGAAATATTCGCAAAAACTGTTTTTTTTTGACATTTGACCTGTCATATTTCGAGTTCTTTACACGATATCATAGGGGATTTTTAAGAAGTATTTTTTGCACAAAATAAAGGTATGTACAGATATTCAGCTTATTCCGTGAGATTCTGAGGTGAAAGTCTAAGAATTGTGGTATTTCTCCAAAACTAAAAAAGATAGTTTATGGATATACATAGAGTTTTGTGTTAGAAGTAACTTTAAAAATTTAAATTTCAAAAATATAGAGAGTGTTTTATTTAAAATATCAAAGTATATATTACTTATTTCCCATAAATAATGACGATAAATAAATTTTAATTTCAACATTAAATACCTTTGAAAGGAATGAATTTATCGACAAATGTTAAGAGACCTTTTTTGAGAAGCATAAAATTTACCTTAAGAGTAATTATTTGTTATACAAAGAGATTATTATTATTATTAATAGTCCAGAATCTAAGTAACAAAATTAAAAATATTAATTAATGTTTAAGGCGCGATTACAAGAAACCGGCTCGTTCTACGGAAATTTGCTAAAAACCTTTTTGGTATAGAATTTAAGAACATAAATTGGTCAAAGGTTCAAGAGTGACTAATTCTGATATTTTGTAAAACAAATACTACAATTGTTAAAAATTAATAGTTTTAATTATGCACCTCTTAATGTTAATTAAGGGCTGAAAATTTCATGATATATTTCTTTCGGAGCCATTAACAATATCGTTTAAAAAAATGTTTGTTTTTTACTTTGGCCCAGTCTAATATTTACAATGTTTCCTTAGTAGCCATCTATATTCGTAAACGTATGTCTACGACAAAGGATGCAAATAGAAATAATAAACACAGCAAACAGATTTCGTCAAATATTTCTGAAATATCCGGCCACAGTTATGACAGTTTCTGATTGAAGCAAATGAGCAACGCATCAAACAAATAATACAGGGTCGCTGTCTACTGTTTATTTATTTTCAAAATGTGCGGGTAAATTATCATCCAATGAAATTTGATTCGGAACATCATAACATGAGACGCATTAAAGTTAATAGAGCCATAAGGGTCCGAAATAACGTTAAATAAATCAGCTTTGTGTTTAAATTTATTGGTGGTATTGTCTGGCTTTTTAAACTTTAAATTAATAATAATTGACTTAAATGTTTCTTGGTAGGACTTTTAGATTTTTATTGTTCATTAAGCACATTTGATAAAAACAATTTAAACATAAAAAACTAAAAAGAAACTTTTGACGTAACTTTTGGAAATGATCTAAACCTGCATAAAAATATAAAAAAACTACAGCAAATTAAGCTTTAATATTCTCCCACACAGTGTCGGCGCCATCTGAAGCCGCGCTTTTGCACAAGCCGCTAATTAAGTAAAAAGAAAAGACAAATAAGCCATCTCGTTCCTATAAATAATTTATTTAATTATTATTCGAGACATTTGAATTTTTAAGCCGCGTCAAGACTTGCAACAATTCGCCAAACATCCGTCCAAACTAACCAACCTGTTTTGCGCGCTTCTTTGACGCCAAAAACCGACAATTCTGAATCACCGGCAAATCATAAGGCCTTGAGACAACGTGAATTCCGTCAACGTCCACGTAAAACGGCGCGGCGATTTTGTTGCAAGTCTGGACGCGGCTTAAAAACATGTTGTATTCGTCAAATTTTTAAGAACAATAATTTGCGAGTTTTGCATAAAAAATATTGTCAAAAACTATTAGTCGAGATCATAGACTTTTTAATATTAATATTAAGGGCTAAAACTCTTACAATATTTTTTTATCATTATAAATTATTCAGTCTAATATTTATAAATAGTGCAATACAATATGGTTAGACTAAATAATTGGTTTTAAATAAAAATTTAATCATTCGTTTTTATAACTTTATAAATAATATGACTATAATAAAATTAACAAAAATTGTGTGATACCATACATATGCCTAATAAAAAATTGTTAAAAAAAAACGCGAAAAATATGTCTTAGACCAGGTCGTATGGGCGCCAATGTTACAAAAATTATTCTTATGAAATTATTTTGCAGAATCATGGTCAGAATAAAATGCTGATTACGACTACCCATGTTTCCAGCTCGAATTTTGGTCAGAATTTGTTTAAACCGCAATTGTTTTGACAGTATGCATCAAATAAAATTTTATTTTAGTTTTTGACTAATTTTTGATCGAAAATGACTCTTTACATTAAAAAAATAATTATCAATTTATGACCATTTAAACAATTTAAAACGAGCAATTTGGCCCAACTTTAACATTTAAATAATGTACGACAATATACAAAAATTAACATAATGTATTTTTTTATAGAATTCTTGAACCTTTTGTAACAATTATATAGTACGCGATTTGACAATTTTGACTCCCTAAATAATTTTTTTTATTTCTTAATAAAATGTATTTTTATTGTTTTTAATTCCTAAAAATCTTTGCATTCTCCCTGTATAGATATGGTCTCCATATAAACAGCACCCAGATCCGCCAGGTGTATTTAAGGTTACCACGACAACTACCCTAGCCGCAACACTTTTTTCATAAAATTAGTTTATAAATAGGCTCTCTAATTTTTACCGCAACCCTGTATATTTTTGTAAATTAATTCCTATTTTTTTTTCTTACCCTGTGTAATAATATTTTAGTATTATTATTATTATACCCTATTTAATTAGATATAATAACAAGACTATTTTTGTGCAATAAGACTGATACGATTTTTTTCCTGAGATCCCTATCTCTTAACGCACTGTGTATCGTAAACCACAGACGTAGACCGTATGTATGCTATTAGTGTCGGACTGGGCCAGGGTTGCCACAATGCTTTTTATAAAAGTACTAGATTCCAGAAAAAAAGTACTAGAATGTACTAAATTTGACAAATAAGGTAAAGGTAAAAAATAGTTTTAAAATTCAGAAACTTTTGGTCCATTTGTCCTCTTGTAACACCTATCCTGGGACACACTGTTTGTGTGTGTGTAATATTGTAGCTGTTTTTCCGATAAAAATAATTTTGAAGAGCAAAAAAAAAGGTCCTCACCTTGTTTTCGTTCAATTCTACGTACTAAATTATTAAAAAAATTAAATTCAAAATCATCCACAAAATTGTATTTTGTCGCCCCCTAAAGTACGTCTCAGCCTTTTGGTAAATGCGCCACTGAATTTTAAAAACATACTAGATTTTGATCAGTACGTACTAGACCACTAGATTCTATTAAAAAGTACTAGATCTAGTACAAATGTACTAGCTGTGGTAACACTGGACTGGGCCGCCGGGCGACCGGGCAGATGCGCGGTGGGCCAACTTTTGGAGCCACTGGGGGCCAATCATGGAGGTAAAGTGAGGGATAAATCCAAAGTAATAAAAAAATGGAATAAAAATGTTTGCAAATTACCATATGTAGTATGTAATAACACACATTGGAAACACAAAAATATAAGCTTTGATACAGGTGTAAACAGGGGGCGAATTGTAAGAAAAATATTTGAAATATATTCAAATTCAATACTTAAGAACACATTTCTGTTTGTAAAAAGTATTAGTATACTGGTGATTATGTAGATTTTTTTGCTCGTCATATAAGTTTTCAACAAATACGTACTTTCTAATTGTTATTGAAATATTTCAGACGAAAATGATGGGAACCTTAATGACAAAAAAGTTTTTATTACCCCATTATAATTTACATTTATTGACCTATTTTAATCTATTGTGTTTGTGTATAAAAATTATTGGCATTTTCTTGCACTCAAGTAAACTGTGAGCGATCATTATGAAAACTAAAAATTTTAAAGACGACACTAAGATTAGCAATCCTACAAGATTTGCTAGATTATAAATATACATATGTAGAATAGGATTCAATAAAGAAAAATAAAGATATTAGAGATAATTTAGGCTCTACTTCAAGTTCAGTTCACAAGTTTTATGTTAATCCCATAGCTGCATACATGCTGTCATCACAAAAAGTCTTGTTATACTATTTCAAGCACCATTTACTTTGAATTTATTTTTTGTAATATAATAAGCATTAAAAGCTATCATATTTTACCAAGGTACTTATGTTACTAAAAAAATGCATAGGGAAGAGCGGATCTGGACACTTTTTGATCAATACTATTTTTCGTCTACATTACAAAATTAAAAATGTTTTTTTGTGTATAAGTATCGCTAAGTAATATATCTTTATAGTTAATAAATGCCAAATATTTTTCATAAAATATGATTGGTATTTTAACTAGAAAAATCACTACATGTCAAGTGTCCAGATCCACGCCATATACGGGGAGGATCTGGATATATAAACATCAAATTTTAACACAATATTTAGGAGTTATTTATTTTTAAAAATCAACAAAAATATGGGGGTTAAATTCGGGCCAGCCATTTTATTGATTTGTCATGATTTTGGGTACTTCATATTATTTTTTATTGCATACTCAAATACAAAACATATTAGAACATTTAAATATTCTGCTAACTGGTTTTCTGTTTCCGTTGAAAATATTCGAGTGGTACTTTGGATAAAAAGTTACATTACAACATTAATTATTAATTTCTTCAAGCTTCTCTTATTTACATAGGTGCTCAAAGCTGACTTGGTGATTCTGTGCTTTTAGGGACTTTTTCGATAGGTAACTTAGCTTATTATCAGTAACATCGATGACAGCTTGCTTTACAGATTCAGAATAAAAGTTCAGTTTGTCTTTTTTGTACATTTCGGACATTTTTACTAAAAAAAGAATTAAATTAATTATAGGAGGGTCTGGACATATAGGTAGGGGTTGGACGACTGTCCATACCCTCCCCATGGTAAAATTTGACAGAATGGCGATTTTATAGGTACATTAAAATACTGTTAACGACAAAACCCTAAATAACTATTTTTAAAATTCTAAATGTACACACATGACAAAATAATAGGGTATTATAAAAAAAACTCAACTTATTCTGTGGAAAAATATTACTTCGAAATTATAAAAACGTATTTTTGAATTTACCCCGACTATAAGATACCTTCGCTGTTGAATTAACTATGAACACTAAAGGCACTTTCTTCCCGACTACCGGACAACGCGCCAGGAATATTTGGATAGATTTGGCGGTAAATTTGAATGTGTCCATATGCTCCCAGTGTCCAAACCCTCCCCGTTCTCCCCTACAAAGTAAATGTTGCTCAAAATGATGTACCTACTACCTACATAAACTTTTGTGCTAACTGTATATTTCAATAATAAAATGTAATTTACCAAATATTTTTCTACCCGGGGTCATTTTGAAGTTTTGCCCGGTGGGCCAAATGGTCCCTAGTCCGACACTGTATACTATTGTACTTATTTTTGAAACTATAAGGGTTAAATTTTAATACCTCAGTTTGTTGTTTTACTTCATATTCACACATTCAACTAGTTGTTTTTGTTTCACACGATTTCATAAAGGCTTTGAAATCGTTGTTTGACGGGAAAGTGTTCTGTCCAGTTAGCCTCAAGTGGCCTAATAGAGCTCATTATCGGACTTGACGGTTACAAAAGTCCCCTATAAAAACATTTTGCCAAAGGGTAAACACTAAACGTAACTGCTTAGGGAATAAACGCGACAATCCTTTTATGTATTACACCCTAAAGGGATTTCCAGGATATAGTAGAAAATTGTGTTAAATTGCCACGCAATGAAAATCATTGTGTTTCGATGATCCTCTTAAGAACTCATGAAAAGCAAAATTTTGCAACATCTATCAATTGAAACTAACCAATCTTTTTTTTTTCGAAAAATTCGAATAGCATAGGGTTTACATAATTTTTCTGAAATTAGGCATTCTAAATTGGTTAAGCTTTTTGAACGTATAAAAAATACAACTGTAAAGAGAATTGCAAAAGGGTGAAATTAAATTTTAATTAGGGGGTAGCTAGGGGTTATTTTTATTGATTGTTTGAGTAAAAAAATTGGTATACTGACTCTATTTTTTATCATGACTCACTTAATTTTCATGATGGAAACTTCAAGAAAAAAAGTAGGTCTGATTAAGTGTTTAAAAAAAATTATTGAATTAAAAAAAAACAGCATGTTTTTGTTATTTGACTTTGAATCTATCAAATTTTGCATTTGAAGAAAAAAAACTAACAATTAACACGCCGTTTCTCGGTTCGTATTAATCGTGGAAAAATTATAACAAAAGATTTTTTCGTCTTTTAAAAAGCTACACTTTTGATTTTTACAGCATTTTTGATAAAACGCATAATTTTAAGACAGTGGTCCCAGTAGATCATCCATTAAAGAACTTTCTGTTTGGCCAGTGCCTTCCAAAAAAATGTAGAGATGATAAAAGTAAACGATATGGATTGGTCAAGAAAGACATCAAACAAAACCGTTGCCTCGGGAACATAGTTTTAGTGCCAAAGCTTTTAAAACACGTAAAAAGTGAAAAAAATATAGTAGAATAAAACCCAGTGAAAAAGGTAGATAATGTTAGAAAAATTAAAGGAAAAATAAATTCTAGGCGATATAAGGTCAGGAAGGGGAGAGGGGGGAGGGATTTTTCACATTATTTCGACTAAATATCGAAAAAGTACCCCTATTTTTAATCGAAAACTCCCGTGTCAAAATATCGGCATTTTCCAAATACTAGGTGGTCGTTTTGTTCGTTAAAACCTCTACTTTCCAATGGTGTAAAAAAATATACATTACATACATTTTTGACATAAAAATTATAAATAATATAAAGTGTTATATATCATTTTAAAGGAAAAAAAACGTTCCCTAAAATTGTGCAAAGAAACAAAATGGCCACCATATGAAAAACGAAAGTTGGTGATGGTATCTTAAAACCAAAACGTCAAATTTAAAATCTAAATACAAAAATGCATTGCCTTTAAAAATTTGCTTCAATAATGTCTTTACAGATTTTAAAAATTAATTTAAATTAAAAAAAACTACAGCACTTTTTCTAAAATGCACATTTTCAGTTTTTTCAAAATAACTTAAAAACCAAACAAGATACAGCCGTCATCAAAACGGCATTTAACCATCTTTCTATTTCTTATAGTTTTCAATATCCCAATACATATCCTACCAGTTTTAGACACACTGTCTATTTTATTAAATAGAACTGATACTAGTAGGCAGTTATAGGTAGGTCGCAGACAAATGTTTAAATTAAAGTAAAGCTATAAAAAATAAAGTAAAATATAATAGTAGCAAATAGTATTTATTGCAGTTGTGGATTCTAAAACAAATAAAATTTCTGTCAAAAATATTATTTTTTAATAAAAAAAATAGTTTACTGGCATTTGTAAAGGACATAAAATAATAAAAGCACTACATACTACAACAATTTTATCCAAGGCACTATACTAATAGCAAAGAGCAAATTATAGAATTATTAAAATTTAGTTCATTAAATACTTGGCTTAAGTATTCATCAGTTAGGTCAGTTTGAACCGATTGAGTAACCAAATTTCCGTTGACGTTCCTGAATGAAATATTCTCAGGTTCAGTAGAAAGTTCCCTTGGATCGAAGCTTGGAACACCTTCACTTCTGTTTAATTCTTAGCCCTTTTAACTGCTCTTTCTTATCTCGATAAGGCAGATGTGTCTGGTTGGGCAATTAAAACAAATCACATATTTTGGTTAGGTCTCGTCTGGATTAGTTTTACCTTCCAAAGTAACACGTCTTTCTAAAATAGATTTTAAAAACCTAAATTCTATACTTTTTAACTAATACTTTAATTTAGGCAACATAATTTTCAAAATGTTTATATATATATATATATATATATATATATATATATATATATATATATATATATATATATATATATATATATATATAACTCCTTACCTGTTATAAGATGCCCGGAACAAATAAGACCAAAGACCCCCTTTTTAAAGCTTTAATCCATGCATTTCTTCTTCAGCTGAATGAGCATTCTAAACATTCTCGTCGCCAGAAAACGGAAAAATGAAACACTATCTCGTTCAGCAAACTTTAAGGAGTTCAAAACGGAACAAAACTGAGGTATTTTCTTTAAATAAATTACAATTAAATTAAATACTATTCAGATGTCTCCTCCGTGGCGCAGTGGACAGAGCTTTGATCTTCGAAGCCAGAGGTCGACGATTCGATTTCCAGCGGGGAGACATATTTAGGTAGTAGTTATTTAAAAATAACGACCGTGGTGGCACTACCGCGTTGTCTAAAAACGTACTGTGAAATGCATAACTGCATGTTTCAGTGCTTTGACAACGTTGACGGAACAGGGGGAACGATGGGTTAAACATCTAATAACCCGGCACCCACGGTACTCTGGTATTTAGGCATATGCCTTCGTGGAATGTCAAAAAGATAAAAAAGATATTACCAATTTTTCCATAAGAAACAATGTAATGCAATTGTGTGTCCCCCAGCAAATATGGCCGAACTGTCAAAGATGTCATTCTCGAATAGTCAATAGTGTTTTTTTTTAGTGGTCTGCATTATTATTTTGTCTTTTTAGAATTAAAAGTCATGTCTAAATACCAAGTCGCAGCCTTCTACTCAAAATTTTATTTATTAACTTTTTAACTTTATATTACGCTTAACAATATCTTATTAATTTAAAATAAATACGGTAATGTGCGTTTGTAACGAACACGCTTATTAGGAACTACCGTTTATAGCGAACCAATTAATAGATATGAACTAAAATATTAATAAACATATGTAAAAGTTTTCGCAAATAACGAACCCGCTTATTACGAACTTTCGAATAAAACGATCTTAATTTTTTGTTATATTCGCAAATTTTTTTCGAAAACGAAGTTTAAACCGTATATTACTCAGTAGACAGGGAATTCGCCGGGGATTTCCCGGAAATCTTTTTGTTTTCATTTGACGACGGTATTGTGACTATTGAATACTTGGATGATGTTGCCATTGCCGCTTCTGTGTCTTCTGAAGTTCTTATCGATGATAATGATTAGAAGCCAAGTGATAAAGATAAAGAATCTGCAAATACGGAATTGATTTCTATCCCTACTGCATCAGACGCACTTCGGCATATTGACAGCGTTCGCCAATTTCTTTAGTCACAAAATACTCCGCAGCGTGTATTTGATCGACTGGCCAAAGTGACATTACAACTACAAACTAAAATAAGTGATAAAAAAAATCTTAAAAACTAGGTTAAGTTAACTATTTTTATTGTGATTTTACACATGCATACTATACAGGGTGTCCGGAATGGTGAGGTTAAAAATAATGGAGGTGATAGAGTGAGCCAAATTAATGTTAGTACTTTATATAAAAAAGTTTTATCGCGCTTCGTTAGGGTGATAACTTTTGAATTGTTGCCACAGTACCAATGACATTTGGGCTACTAAATAACCTTACAGTAATGCTTCTTTTGATAGGTAAACGGCTATTCAGTAAGTTAAAATTATACAGGGTGCGATGATTTTTTTCATTTAATGTGTGCTAAATAATGGGTTTCATATTGTATTATCACTTATTCTTTATAAGGAACTTTGCTTATAAAGAAAAAAATTTTGCCGGTCCCTTAAGGTTCGTTATAAGCGGACATTACTGTATTTATTATTTGCTAACATTTAATAAAGTTTATTTAAAGGTAAGTTGGTTGTAACTACTTAAGATAATTATTAGATAAGAATATTAATTATTTGTATCAAACATGACTTAATCTTTAGACATTAGTTTTTTTGAAAAAGGGGCACTTACTTTACTTTTATGCAATTTTACTTTTTTGTCCGTCTCTATAAAAAAGTGAGCTTTAATTGTTACAAACTATCAAAAGCCTCATTAAGCATAAATAGTAGGTACCCTATAAAAACAAATCCTACTGATTAGAAATTACTACCAAATCCTGGACTGATATAGTGTAATTAAAAATATACAGGGTTAGGAGAAAAAACTGGAACGGTGAAATATCTTAGCAACCATTAAATATAAATAAAACAAATTTTGTACCAAGGAGTAACTGAACATGAAAAATTCCAAAATTGTATTTGCAAGGTTGCCATCTTAATAGTTTTTTCTGTACCCTAACTTAGCCCAGGATTTTAAAAGCCAACCCCATTGGATTCGAAATAAAAACTATATTTACTTGTTTGATTTTTTAAAAATAAATGAGGGTAAATATAGAGGGTGTCATTTAATTGATGGCTAAAATAAAGGGTGGTACTTTAGCTTATTTAAAAAAATATATATACATATATGTCTTATACGTCTTAACCTATGAGATACAGGGTGTTAAAATTTAAAAAATATATAATTTTTAGATATTCCAACTATTCTTTAGCCAATTTTATTTTATTCTGGCAATATTATTAATGACATTAAGGGGGTAATTTATTACTAACTTAATTACATTTCACAGTCCAGTGGCGTCTCGAAAGGCAACTAAAGGAATATTTTCAACAAAAGAACGGTACGCCACTAACTGTGTAAAGGTGTGTAAAATTTTTGTACTTATTTAAATAGGGTTTATATTCAGTATAACATTTACTAAAATGTGTTCTCGAATTTTTTTTTTTTTTAATTTTAACACCCTATCTCTTAAAAGTTAAGACGTTTAGGACATATGTTCATAAAAACTTTTTTCAAAATAAGCTAAGGAATCATATCCTGTATTTTTAGCTATCGATTAAATTACACTGTATACCTGTATACCCTTAAGTTAGCTTTTTACACAAAAATTTGTTTAAAAATTAAAACATTTTTGGTCCATTTGTCCTCTTGTAACACCTATCCTGGGACACACTATATAGCCGAATCTTGTATTATAAAGGGTGCTTACATTTCTCTATCATTTTTTTATATCATACCGTAAGCAATTTTTTTTTAGATGTCAGTTGTTGCTATAACCCAATTTTTTGTATATGTATATGTGTAATGATATTCGTCCACCTTGCCTAATCCGGTCCCACCTAACACGTGCTTAATAAGGATATAATAATCAAAAACATACCTAAAACATATACATATAACAGAGTCAGGTAAGCTACACTGTACATCAGACTATAAGTATATGATTTATCCTAAAATTGTTTCAGTGCGTCATAAGAAGATTAATGTCTAAGTATAGGCTGATGCTATCAATAAATAATCTTAAAGTACAAGACTGTTTAATATTTAACCAACGTCCAAATAGGATAATAATAATAAAGTGTTTTAGTTGTTTTAAAATGTTTACTCACGCTTCGATGCAATAATGTATTATCAGTCATAGGTATTAAAATCTACTTTTGGTCTGGATTATTGTAACACTTCTTATAATAATTAAGTTTTTATTGGTCTTTTTGCGGGGCGAGGGAAAACGAGAAAAATAATCATCAGGCCATTCCCAGAACTGGGTGATACGAAGTATGTTCTCTCGGCGAAACAGTGGGCCATATGAATAAAGAGAAGCAAATGCTTATATTTAAAATTTTAAGTAAATGCTTTTGCTTATAGGTATAAGCAAATGCTCGTGATATAGAAAAATATAGCAAAAGCATTTGCTTATACTTAGAAGTGTAGACATTTACTTTAAATTTCATAAGTATAAGCATTTGCTTCTTTTTATTTCAATGGCAACATTATGTTTTCATTTAGAGAAAACGATATATGTCCGGACAAGAAGTAGTCTGCGGATTCCATTTGCCAAGTTTAATATAACAAAAAAGACGCCAGAATATCTAGGAATAAAGGTATTTAATAAACTACCCCAGTACTTCAAAAATAGTAAAAATCACACTGTATTTATAGAACAAGCAGGATTTGCAGTTACGATTTTCTTACGTCCTACATTTTTTTTGTAATTTTTAAAAAAATATATACAAATTTAAACACCCAGTATGTATTCAACATATTTTTTTTTAATTATTTTTAATCTGATTTATAACCTAACCCCTTTTTTATTATTTTTAATTTCATTTTAAATAGTATATAATACGCCAAGGGATTAAAATACAACCTTTTTTCTCGAGGCGGAAAGTTTGTAGCCCTACCAAAGGGGAAACACAGTTTTACGAGGGGTAAAAAAATAGTTTAGAGGTATATACAGGGTGTCCCAGCTCGATTTATACTCGAAATATCTTTGCCCCTGTACAAGATACAAAATTAAACTTTAGATTAAAAAATGTTTATCTGGATGCACCCTTTTAAATGACAGTATTAGTTAATATAAAAAGTGTCCCAAAAACAAGATTTTCATTGTCAAATAGGATTTTTTAACAGCAACATGTATGTATGTTTTACCAAATTTTAATTCTTTAATAAATTCTACATTTAAAATGTATAACACATTATATGTCAATTATTGTTGGTTTTTGACATATAAGCAGCATGTTTATATACTTACGGTTAAATATAAAGAAAGAAACATATATTTTGGTCCCCATTATTTTGTAACAATTCTTTTAGTGTCAGAGTGACAAATAATATAATAACTTTCCATTGAGGGAATTACTAATAGGTATGTCAGCAACTTAATTTAATCTAGATACTTATTATTTACTTACTTGCCCTAGAAAACAGCAACACGTCAATTATGGCTGATTTTTAGTTTAAGTAGGTAAATCTGTATCTAAAATAAATAGTTGACCTACCTATTAGTAGTTTTTACAATGGAAGTTTATTAATTACATGTTGTCGTTCTTACTGACAGAAATATTAAAAATAGTTATAACCAAAATATTTATTTTTCTGTACTTTTAACCGTTAATGATATCAACATGTTGCTTATATCTCAAAGACCAGCAATATTTGACATATAGTGTGTTATATATTTTTAATGTAGAATTTAATAAAAAGTCAAAATTTTCAAAATATATAGGGTGTTCCATTTAAAAAAGAACTACTTGGCAATGAAAATGCTGTTTTTAAGACACCCTGTATATTAACTAATTCAGATAAACATTTTTTATTAAAAGTTTACTTTTGTATCTTGTACAGGGGCGAAAATATTTTGTGTATAAATAGAGTTGGGACAACTTGTATATTATTTTTTGCACTTTGAATTTCTTTTTAGTAAAAAATAATACAGAAAGTAAATAAAAAAAACAAAATCTCAAAATAAAGTTACAACACTTGTTTATATCACTTTTGACTTTAGCCTCTCAGGGACTAGCACTTTAGCCCCTGAACCTAAAATGCAAAAATCGTAAAGATTACGAAAGCCTTGTCAAAAACAAACTATTTTCAGCAAGAGAACGGCGCGGCGTTCTCTTTTCTTGTTTAAGTGTTAAAACGAGGGAACATCAGTACGAGACGTGAGACTGGTATCTTTCCCTTTAGCACCATCACTAAAAAGACTCATAAAAATAAAAAATATTTTTAAACTACCTTAACTTTAGCCCTACCTTTTGGTTAAAATAACCCAGTCAGAGTTCAAACACCAAGTTTCCGTAATTGTTTTTCCAAACAAATATTTATCATTTTAATATCAAGATAAGCCAAGGAATGATGATGATATTAATAAAGTAAATAATTTAGTTGTTTTAATCCAAGCAGGGTATAAGGCAATGATTTATGAAGGTCTATTCTCATTTGACAAGTCATGGAACCCATAATGAAAACATCTCATGGACAGATCGCTAGTCATTTCGCCGCCTCCTTCGTGACTTTTGACGCTGACTCCATTCGATGATGGATTAAGTTTTGGTTCTACAACTTCTCATGCATATTTATGAACAGGCTATATTGTCTTCAATTAGCATTTTGTTTAATCATTCCATTTTAATTTTGATTCACTGAGTGATTTTTTTCTTTAATGATTGTTTATAAGGGATATAAATTACAAAATTAATGACTTTAGTCAGGTAAATTTATGTGGCTAAATTATACTTTATAATATTATTTTTTGTAAATACTTTTTTATAAATACAGTTACAATTTCGTGCAAAAAGATCACACTTTACATTTATGCGACGTTCTAAACCAAAAACCATCATTCACTATATTTCCATTAAATATTAACACTTTATTCCAAACGATTTTAAAAATTTTGATTTAAAGGGAAATATGCATCCATTTTTTTCTATCACTAGTCAATATTATTTTATTTATTTATTTATTTTGCTATTTATTTATTTATTTATATATTTATTTATTTATTTATTTATTTATTTATTTATTTATTTATTTATTTATTTATTTATTTATTTATTTATTTATTTATTTATTTATTAATTTATTTATTTATTTATTTATTTATTTATTTATTTATTTATTTATTTATTTATTTATTTATTTATTTATTTATTTATTTATTTATTTATTTATTTATTTATTTATTTATTTATTTATTTACTTATTTATTATTAAATTACCACCAGCCATAATTTAAATTTTGTTATGTATTTTCCGGTTTAATAATAAAAGTATTGTTAATATTATTATGGTAATTTAGCTTCCGCTTTCATTTTCCTGGAAAAGAAACTATTTATTACTTATTCCAGAAAATAGAAATACAAATAGGAATTTTAGACTGTCATTAAAAATTTTTAGCTTTTATTTTCTAAATTTTTTGAAGTTAAATTTTGGTTAGTTAAATTTAAAGTGTTAATTTAAAAATGTCGCTAGTCTCTTTAGATACAAGTAAAGTTTTGAAATGTTGCAAGTTATAAACATAAAAAAACAAATGATTTTTTAAAAAACCCTGAGTTCTTTTAAACAGTTCACTTTATAAATAAAGAAAGAATTGCTATCGTCACAAAGGTTTATAAACAACAATAAAAAATAATATTCAATGTTTGTGTAGAACTTATAAGCTAAACATACACATCGTATAAGCTCGATTCCTTCCACTGACTTTTAGTGCGGTGAACACTAGCAGGTAGCAATTGGACAAAAAATACAATTAAAACTCGCTGACTGCTGAAATGTAGCAAATAATAAAAATTAATTTTGAGCAAAGGCGTAGTTAGAATTTTAAAGTATAATAAGAAAAACATATTTTTTTGGTCCGCTTCCCCTCCCTAACCCCAAGAGAAAATTTAAGTTTTAAATATGAATTTACTACCTGTATTATTTTCATGATTTTCCCCAAAATTTGTGAAATTATAAATTTTACAAAAATATATATCTTTTTCATATCTTTAATGCAATTAAAATTCTTGTATAAAACATTGGATAGTAAAAAAATTAACTGTCTATATAGTTATTTTAAAAAATATAGAATATTGTGTAAAATTTAGGATAACAAAAAAATACAACAGATAATTACTTATCATTTCAAACTAATATTTTCTAAGGCGTACTTAAATTTGGTTTGGCAAATTCTAAAAAAACGTACCTGTTTGGTGTGATTCCCATGTCTAAGTAATTAAATAACAAAAAGAATTAAAAATCCTAGCTAAGCACTGGAAACTCAAAAATGCTGTTTCGCTTTAGACAATCGTCTTTTTACGCATTGGCAAAAATTCCTTATAAAGGTTTTGAGGTGGTACGATGTGTATAAAGACTTAAAGACTGTACTAAAAATTGTTATGTTGGTTAGATAAGTGATAAAGTTATGAATAAAGTATGGTACAGTGTTACATTAGGTACGCCGATATAATCTTTCCTTGAACTACAGAACATCATATTTTTTTTATTTATAAATCTTACAGTACAGAGTTTTTCATTACAAATTTCTCAACAAAGGCTTCCTGGATTCGGTAGTGGTTTAATTAGCTAGCAAAAAGTTGGGTTATCTAAGAAAGTAAATAAAAATTAGTTACAGATTTAATATAAATAAAGTAATTATTACTTTACAGCCAAGTGGCAAGACTGCCTCTAATAGGTATAAGCTCAAAGGCACGTGAAATGCATCCGTCAAGGGTATACCTAGTACAATTCTAAACTATATGAAGTAACCCTACTTTAAAGTCAAATTTTAAATTATCTACTAGAAAGTAAAATTTCTAATAATTCAATTTAATTGTAAGTTTTACGGTAATTTGGACATAAACGGCGTAAAAATAACTTAAAGATTAGTTAAGCAAGCACCACTTAAAAAAATGCAAGTTTCCCTTAAAAATATTAAAATAATTTGCCAGTTAAATACTTACCGGTTCAATTTTAAAAGCAGATATATCTCGTTTTTGGGAACATCTCATATTTCGCACTTTGGAGCAAAGCAGTATTTACTTTATTTCACATATAATACAATAAAAGATCCATTTTAATAAACATATTCATTAAAATATTGTCTTTTGACAATTTCTCGAATCTCGTTGCTAACCTAGCATAACAGGTCAAATTTAGAAAAGTTTAAATTTAATAAAGATGCCCATGAAAGCAGTGTTGCAAAATGACATTTCGTAAATTCCTAATCAAAATGAAAAATGTTTTATTTACTATCTTTTATATAATTAAATATATTTTAAACTTAAAAGTTCTTAAAATTTTTACTAATAACATAAATAAAGTTCTGATTAAAAACCAATGAAGTAATGTTATGTGGTGAACTTTATATTATTTAGTGGATAAATATGTCCAATTTACAAATATAAAAGATACCCACGTGAAAGAAAATAGTTATTTATTAGATAAGTGAGTTATATTACATATAGGTCACGCAAGAAAAGTTTAACTCTCGAGCCCGAAGGGCGAGAGAGGTAATTTTCTTAAGTGACTTATATGTAATAACTCACGTGTCTAATACAAAATTTTATCCAACACTTTCGTATAAATCGTTTTTAATATCGAAAATAATTTGAAAACATCATCCATTATTTGTTACTTGTCATTGTCAACACCAGCAACAAAGTCTATAATTCACTAGTGAGCTAAAGGGTACTTTAGCTCACTAGTGACTTATAGTACACTTTATATCCTCTAAATCTGATCAATTATGTAGATATTATATGTAAGTGTTGGATAAAGAAAATAACAATAAAAACTGTGATAACCAGGTAACATTTTGATACTTTTCATAGATTTAAGCTGAATTTATAGAATGACGTTTGCGTTACCGATCGCCATTTGACGTTTCGGTTTCTGATATGGTATATGAAAATGACAAAAAAACTATAAATTGACAAATGCAAAGTTGATGTTTTATCTTCAAACTGAAAACGTCAAATGGCAAACGAAAACAGAAACGTCAATCTATAAATCCAGCTTTAGGCTCTTTTAATTAAGCTTTAAAAATTATAAATCTAAGATTTCTTTTTTCTTTTAAGAATCCAGGTTTGTATTTAAGTTACCTATGGTTTTAACTGAATATCATTTTCAAATTCAGCCAGTCCATCATTTTATCATGGATTTAATCTTTAAATAATTATAAAAATTTTGTTCTTTAAAAATTAACTTGTTTAAATTCTAAATAAAATAATTTTAGTGCCATTAAAAAGTTATTAAAAAAGTCTTCATATTATCTGTGAAAAATATGGGATGAATTCCACTATATAATGTTATGTCTGGCAACACTGTTACATCTTGGTTTCATTTGATCCCGATTGACATGAGCGCCCTCTATTGTTTTCTAATAGAAATGCTAAAATAATAATCCCGTTCTATTTTTAAAATTTTATCTTTCTCCTTCACAAAAATGTAACGTAAGCTATGTTTTTTTTTTAATAGTTATTTGTCAATGAAAGTTTGCCATATTCATGGTTACAGAAAAAAAGGCAAGAAAACTATAGGCTATTTAAAATATAAACAAAAGTTTCGTAACCTTAAAAGTACTAAATTTTAATTGTCATATATTGCTCTTAATTACCATGCAGACAGTTTTTTTAGAAATTAATAAATCTTTTAAAATAACCATTGGTTATATTTAATTTTTATAAAGGAGAAAGATTAAATTTTGAGATTGTTGAGAAATGTACATTGTGTTACATTTAAAACGACAAAAACCAAAGTGCCTTATATTAGATAATCAGCCATTTTTTTTAGATTATATAGTATAGTACAAAAAACTTTAAACAGATCCAAGACTTACTGCGCAAACCACATCTTGATAACTTTATTTATTCTAAAAAAAACAAAAATAATTTACAACCAAATTGGTCAAAATCGAGCTTAAAATATAACACCTGTGGTATAAAAACTTAAACCACCAGCTTAGGTAACATATGTCACACACATGCCATAAGTCTAAAATTCACGTCATTTATTTACACTATATAATAAAACCCTAAAAATCCAAAAAATAGTAAAAATAAATACAAAATGACTGAAGATGAATACAGTGCCCATCATGAAAAGTCTGGTAAGTAAGAAAACATAACTGGCTTGCTTTTTATAGATCCTAAAGCCAGCGATAAGATTTTTTTATTTCGTGTTTTTTACGCGATTTTCATACTATGCATTTAGGTAATTATTTACAAATCGGACGCATTGGCGATTTATACGAAGGTATTGCAGGGGAACCATGTAACATGATAGAAATAGAAATAGAAAAGAAACAGGATAGAAAAGAAATTTATTTCTATTAAAAATTCGTACTATGTAAAGGATTTTCTATAAATATTCGGCAATGCTCGACTTACATCGTTTGTTCTTCGATTAATACTATCCAAACAGAAAACGTTAAATTGTAGTAGATGCCTTGTTAGAAAAGAGATAAAAGAAGAAAATTTGTGGTTGGAAGTTATTGTTGTTATTTGTTAAAATTACTGTCATTATTGTTAAAATATTTTTTTAATATTTACTTTGTAGTATATAATTTTTCGGGTTTTGTTGTTAGTTTTTATTTATTATTATTTTTTTGCCATTTATGGATCCCATATTAGAATTTTTTGTTGATGAGGAAGAGGAAGTTCAGCGACAGTATGAAATCCAACTACAAAAACGGATACTAAGAGATAATCTGGATCCATTTAATCAAGTGCATTAAGATGTTCTGTTAATTTTTCCCAAATTTCTTTCAGTTCCTTGGAGTCTCCATCAAATTTTTTGAATTTGTTCTTTACTAACTGAGGATATGTCTCCAAATAATTTAAAATAACTTCCCAATGTTCGGGTTTTGTTTTTAACTCCCGATCTTGAAATAAAAGTAAAAACAAACACTATAAATGCAAAATTGATATTATAATGACTATGTGTTTTTTTATTTACTTAAGAACTTACCCATTTTTGTAATATCCTATTTTATTTTGATGTTATGTTATATTATTTATTGAAAAAAACACTATAAAATGACAACCATAGAAATGTCAACATTTACAACAAAAATCAAATGTCAAAATGGAAACGAAAATGTGCGAGCGAGATACCCAAATATAAATATTAGAACAATAGATAAGGAACGAAAATTAGAAAGACGCAAAGTGCTCTGTCTGTCTCCACGTCTTCGTTTTCTAGATCGGCAACTGCGAATACAACCGAAAAGTCTTGCATAGTGCCGAATAGAAAATAATAGAAATAGACAGGAGAAATTTTCTTTTCTATAGTTACATAGTTCCTCTACTGGGTGCTGATTACAAATATAAAAGAATTTTCAGTCGGACACAATTCGTTCTCGAGATATTTATTATCAAACTTGATAAATAAAACTAACCTAAATCATTATTTCCCCCTTCTTTTGTCAGCTAAATTGATATCTAATATTTGATTTTAACCTCTAAAAACCCCATTTTTGTATTAATTTTACCCATTTTTTTCCATAAAATTGTAAAGCTTCACTTTTAATCGCAGTAGCTTTGGCGTTGCCAAGGCTACTGCAATCAAAATGATTGAAAGTAAAGCTTTTCAATTTTATGGAAAAACGGGTAAAATAAATGAAAAAATTGACTTTTAGAAGTGGATATTAAATATGGAGTACCAATCTTGCTTTTAATCAAGAATTAAGTGCAAAAGAAGGGGGAAATAGTGAATTCAGGTTAGTTTTGGTTATTAGTTCTGATGATAAATATCTCGAGAACAAAACGTGGCCGACTAAAAATTCTTTCAGGTTCGTAATCACGGATTCAAAAACCACCGTACACCAAATTTTATTAAAATCGGCGATTTGTCCGGTTTGTAAATAATTACCTGGAATTATTTTAAAGCTTCTGGGATTATATGGCTTTGGGCAGAAATAATTAGAAAAAACGTATTTTTTCAGAAGGAAAGATAAATGTTAATTTTATACATAATATTACCGTCACAAGGAGCTCAAATACATATTTACAATGCCTTGTCGACACAAGCCACTACGGCTAAGTTTTCATACTAAACCTTGGATAAGAGCGAAGTGAATTAAATAGCAAGCGAAGCTAACTCGAATATTAAAACTCTTTTTAAGGAGTGAAAAGGTGTCATTTCAAATTTGTATTTAAGAAGTCAAATCTATATTTACTATTTGTGTATCCGTGTGGGGAAAAATGGCCTAAAATGACATACTTTATAATTTTTGCCTATATTTAAAAAAATAATAATGCGATTGATTAATACAAATTGTAAAGTGCCTTTATAACTTATTCTTATAACTTAGTCATTACTTAAGCCAAGGTTGACCCAATCCAGCATAGAAAAAAATATATCGACTATTTTTCATAATGTTTCTAATTATAGTTATAGTATATTACGTGTATAGTACGTCATTTTAGGCACAGTGTCAGATAAAGTAAAAATATATATATTTAATAAATTTAAAACTTATTTGTACCAAAAACATTTAACATTTATAATATGATAAGGTATGTAAATAATCTTAACTGGTTTTTAGTTTAACAACAAAGTTCACGGAAAATATCTTCGTTTTAGGGAAGACTAAGAGCATTCAGCATGGGCCCACTTTGAACAAGTTTGGCGTATAGGTTTTATTTTATATTTACCAATCATTAAGAAAAAAGTTTTTGAAAGTTTAATGAACACGTTAAAATAGTATGTCATATTATGCCATTGATAACCTACATTTAGATCCACAGTGGTAAGAAGCGTTTTTCGGATTTTTACGACCTTGCGCAGTAAACTAATAGACGGGTGGGCGAACATGCGCACTTAAAAGCCGTGGCAAAATACAAACACCGGCACCCCGTATCCTCCGTCCGCGATCTAACCGTGACGCCCATTAGCTACCGTACTTAAAACATAAAACCGGGACGTCGTCGACAAATTCTTTCCGATAATGCGGATAGTCTGTTTGGCGCCAGGTGGGTTTACCCTCGATTTGCTTGCACACAAACCCGTTTTTTCGCCCATAAAATGTAACTTTTGTTTCGCGCATGTAATAATATTGGCAATCCATCGAGATCAGTGTTTTACACTTATTATATTTATGTCATTTTATCTATAAATGACAATTCAGCAAACATGCCTAAATTTTGAAAGTATAAATATATCTATGGTAATCATATTTATAAATAGTCATAGCCAAATTATTGTGTTTTAATAAAAAATAACAAAATTTGTAACAAAACTATGTAACTTCGCAAAAATGCACAAATTCAAAATTAATTAGCATTATTTGACAGTTGGTGAATTAGAAATTAAACTTGAAATGTGCAAAAAAAAATCAGGGATATCACCGTACGGTAATTTTAATACTAACCGCAGTAATCATATTACACACAAAGTTGCTGCTAAAGTGAGAAATTCAAGAATTATGAAGTGTGTCATTCAAAGTTGGGTCGAATACTGAAAATCGGTATTCGAATACGAATACTGGAAAAAGAAAGTATTCGAATACTCGGTATTCACGAATACCCGCAATCGGTATTCGAATACTAGAAAAAAAAAAGATTCAAATACTAGAAGAAAAAAATGATAAAAAATTTGAAGAGCAAAAAAAATTGGAAGTGCAAAAAATTCCTTACCTTATTTTTCCCTACTTTTTGTTCTCTTTTGGTATTCTACTTGTAACAATTTTGACCATTTTGGTATTTGAATACAGCTTGCACATTTCCGTATTCGAGTACTCAGAACGCCGGTATTCGAATACGACCCAACTCTGGTGTCATTTTACCTGAGTATGCCATTTTAGACTGTTTCCCCTATTGCATTGATTCAGAAAGTCAGTAACAATGGTTATAACAACAAAAATGTATAATATTGGTCCATTAAGGTTTTAATTATACTTTCTTAACAGTCTGTCTTTTATTTTGTCGTAATTGCAAAGGATTTGGACTGTGCAGCTAATAGTCCCTGGACATGAAATGAAATGGAGTTCATGATGGAAACACTTTTAAAACCCTTTTAGGTGGTTCCTTTTAACGAATCTACCACTACCATGATCATGACTCCATATATGAGAACGAAAAATTTAAAGACCAATGTTTATATGAACTTTTTTTTCTAAAAGTAGCTCAGCAATACGCCCTTAAATTTTCTTACCGCGATTAGGAAACAGGGTATATCCGATACGATTTGAACGATTTCCACAAGCCGAAATAATAACAATATTTTTTGACATACTTAAAAATCCATAGCCCCTTCCCCCACCGATAAAAATGTATACATTAAATAACACTTGTGTGTGTGTGTGTGTGTTTAATATTTATATTTATAATGTCTAATATTCAAAAAGTGATATGCCTGGCAAATCTCTAAAACAGAATTAAAAAGTTAGGTTTATTAAATTTGTTTTAAACCAGAATCTTCTTCAATTTTACAATTCGTGCCATACAATCTTTTGGTTAAAAAAATTGACCTAGTACCTTGTTTATAAACATAAAAAAATTCTAAAAAGTATATTTATGAAATCTAAATCTGATTTGTCTAACTCGGAAGAAAAATATGTAATATTTTATTTTTTAGGTGCCCAAGAAAAATCGTGCTGCAGTTACAAGTATATACCGGTAGAAGAAAAAAGAAAATTATTTATATCAGATATTTTACGGGGTAAGTTACGGTGCGGCAATAATATTTTATTATAAAGCCGAAAATCCGCAAATTTTTTGACATTCCCCGTATTTTTTAAACAACTGAAGATAGCCAATCGATGTATATTAACTCAAAGAATTTAAAAACTGTAAAAAACAAACAATTGCATTGAAAAGAAAATACTAACGCCCTAAATGTATTTTGTTTTTCATATAATTTCTGCGTGCTAAAATACATTGTTTAGCTATCTTAAATTTTTTTTATATGGAATACCCTGTACCTCAAATACTACTTACAAAAATATCTTTACACTGAAGTACCACGTGCCCAAAAAAAAACTTGGACATTAAATTCCCAGTGGGGAATTGTCTCCTGGTCTATAAGGAAGCGCATTCCTAATATTTGGAACATCGCCTTCTAGATGTTAGAATTGTACTAACGAAAATAGTAGTAGTAGGCTTCCTCAACACATGCATGGGAAAATATACATCAGTGGACCATGCACAAAAAGAGCTAAAGAACTACTCAAAATGGGTAGGAATCAGCTAAGAACGATCACAGGTTTCCTCACCGGACATGCTCCAGTGAAAGAACACCTAAATAAAATGGGATTATACAACGGAGATCTGGACTGCAGATTATGTGGAGCAGAGACCGAAACAGTATCCCACATACTGTCAGAGTGTGAGGCACTGGATCACAAAAGACAGGCAATCTTCGGGGATATTAGAGTGCCCCCGGAAACATATGGTACGCACCCAGCAGACCTATACCGCCCTCTTCAAGGAACTAGGGTACTGGAATGGGTACAATAAAACGGGAGTTTGGTACAATAAGCCTTCAGGCTGCAGTGCCACCGGACATGCAGACGGCTCCCTGGGAAAAAAAAAACGAAAATAGTACAATGATCAAAACATCTAGAAGGTGGTGATTTGGAAAAATTTTTGATGTGGCTGTCAAAAAAAATTACTTTGACAATATCAAAACAAAATATTCTAATAGACTAGGGGATAAAACTACATTTTGTTATCCCAGTTTTTTTTTGGCACGATGGTACATAACTTTATGTATAGGTAAAATTAGTTTTAATTAGGTTTGCGCAAGTTTAGCTATTTTATATTTTATACTACTACATACCTTATACTTTTTTTAATCCGTTAAACAGTCTAAGGTCATTTTACTAAGATCTAGTCGCGATATCATTTATAAAATCATTTACCAATTTTTTTTTTTAAATAAATAACCCACTAGATTTTGATCAGATCCTGGCACGATGCCATATCATGTATGGGGTCCTACTAGTCCACTTTTATACATCCTTTGGGAGAGGGACTGCTTATTGCACTTTGTTTGTTTCTTTATTTATAGAGTGTTGAGAGTATAAAGTAAACGTCGAGCGGAAAGTATCAAATCTCTTTATTTTGCCGGTAGTAACTACAATATTTTGTGGTAAACAGCGTCTTTAAATCAATTTATATCCATTGGAAACGCTCCGCGGGTAATATTTATTCGTTTTTGAGCGGTCAGCGGCAAGGCTTTTTCGCTCAGAAATATTGCAGATGGCTGATTTAAAAAACTAGTTCTTCTATTCTCGTATAAAGATCACACAGCACTCTCAAATTTTTTGCTCTACGGTGGTTGCTTAGGTTTAATATCGTGGCAGATGCCTTAGTTGTAATCAAAAGAGTCAAATTCGTTGTTTCTTTCCCTACTGTGCAGTGTTTGATAGTTAAGCTCCTATTCAGCTCAGAAAAAGCCGCACGGTCATCAGTTCTGTCTCACTTTCAAATGATTCCCCTTTTGTTGCTCGCATACTATTTAAACGATGCGACTATAAAGAAATAGTTAATTGTCGTCTTTATTTGTATGGCGCCTCTGACTATTTTTTAGCTGAAAATTAAAGTAAAAAATGTAATAAGTAAAATAATGTCAACCAAATTTTAGATGCTAAAGATCGCAAAAATATGTTCATATAATGGAGAACTCATCAATGGTAAATGGACAATTTACCAGACTAAATAATGTTCATCCCGCAGTTGAAAAGTGGTTTCGAGCTATGGATACAAAAACTGAGGGCAGGATTACGTCAAAAGAACTGCAACAGGCATTTGAAACATTTCAAGGAAAACATTTTTCTGATGCGGCATGTAAATTTGTTGTAAGGTATAGTGTAAAAAGTAAACTATTACTTTTTGAAAATAACTGTTACGTAAAAATAAAATGAAATTTAAAAGTATATTAGGTTGTAAGAAAGTTAGTTTAATCTTCTTGTGCAGACTGAATCGTAGAGTCTAAAACTTCATAAATTACAATATCAAATGCAATCTTTTAAAATGAAAACGTATTACAAACATAAAATTAAAGCTAGAAAATAATTGAGGAGTGTCTTTAAAAGGGGATACATTCAGTTGATTATTAAAAACTTGATGTTTTCGAAATTCCTTTTAACTGAAAACACTATCCTCGTCCCCCAATCTCACGTAAGATGTTCTATATGTAAAAAGCACTATTTTTGAACCAAAATTTTAATTTTGTTGTTAAAATAATTTTAAAGAGCCCAAAAAGTGGAACCTGCCCAAATCTCTCGAATTTTTTTCTGTGGAAGAAAACCTACATGATCATTGCACAGACCTCCTTCTACCTACGATGAAATTTGGTGAGATTCAACTCGACCCCCTCCCCCCTAAATGCCTCACGTAATTTATGGATGTCCCCTAATATACCTACATACCAATTTTTTTTCTTATATTTTAAATTATAATAAATTTAAAGGGGAACTTTTCACCGAAATAACTAAAATCTTTAAATAACGAAATTACGGGGTGGATAGTTTCAATTGGAATGTACAGAATATAGTTTCTATTGTGATTTCTTAGAATTGTAGTACACTCTCACCTAGTAGCTCATCTAGTACACAGTGAATCAAACCTATAAAAAAAATTGAAAAAAAGCAAATTGTAAACAATCTTTTTCTATTTTTTTATGGGCCGCTTATCTAATCCGCGTGTTAATATTTGTGTTAAACCTTTTCTTAGTAGTAAGTAACAGTCTAATTGCATATAACATTTTTTTTCCGACCATGTACATTTAATTTACTGGCATTGCCACCACTCTTTAATGGCAAGGCATTGGCAAAAAGGTATCAAAAAGACACGAAAGTGGGCAATTGGCCTTTATTGGGCCACGTGTTGCAGCTAATGTGATGGCATCCGTCATTAATAGGTTATGATGGAAAAATGCGTTTAGGATAATAGCATCCATCATTAATAAGTTATTGGCAAAAAGATAACAAAAAGACACGAAAGTGGGCAATTGGCTGTTATTAGGCCACGTGTTGCAGATACTGTGATGGCATCCATCAGTAACAAGTTCTGATGAAAAAATGCGTTTAGGATAATGACATATATCATTAAATAAGTATTGCAAGTTTTATAAGTTAAATGTCCTAAAAGTTAAATAACATATTAATAATTTTGAAACTGAAAAAATGAGAAAAAAGGCAGGAAAACTTTATCATTAAAAAATACCTAATCTAAATTTTTATACAGTAACAATAAACCATAAAAAAATAAAAGTATGTAATAAAATTAAAAAAAGATGGAAAATAAAAAAAACACTTTAAAATAGTAAATATTCAAGGGATACTTACACTCAATTTTCAGATCCAAAACATAGGAAGAAATTTTTAAAGGAGCTAAATGTCAAAAAAAAACTATTAAATATATATATTATTTTTTATACACGTCTTTAAAACTTTTAATAAGGCAACTCCCTAATTCCATATATTTTTTTAAGTAACTACAAACTTAAAAGCTTTTAAACAAAATATTTACAGCTCCTAACAGTCTACTTGGATAACTCGCCTTCTCGACTAGCCATCACCAATTAATCACACAACACACACTAATTAGGTAATGAATACACTTAATTATGTCTGTTAAAAAATTCTTTTCATTAAAAAGAAACTAAACCCCTTATAATAATCTTGTCTACAATTGCACAAAGCGGTCAAACAAAAGCAATTTCGCTTCATTTGTCAAAATCGTCAAATCTTTTTTTCGGCTAAGCGGGAAACCTGAATTTGTCACCTTCGGTTGAAATTAACCTAGCTAATTTTACCATCATTTTATTTTTATTCTCTCAAAAATACATAATAAACATTTTGTTTGACTTAATTTTTATTTGTATGATTGGTAACAATAAAATGTTATGAAATGGCCATTTCCTTTAAATTATGTAAAAAACATAAAATAATGTTGTTTAGCTGACATTATAAATAAAACAGATCAAAAAAATTGCTCTAATGTTAGTTAAATACCAATGTTAATAATATGGTTTGAAAAGTATGAATATGCGTTGAAGGTTTGCCTTTAAAAATCTAATATTTATTTGCCTGCAACAAAAAGGCATGCTTTCAGGGCCGTATTATCCATTAGGCTGACTAGGCTACAGCCTAGGGCACCATGAAAAAATAGACGCCAGATAGGGCAGTAACAGGCGCTGGACAGGGGAGTTTTTAGGGAATGACCTTTTTTTTGGGTCATCAAATTTTATTTCGGGTGGTGAAGTAGCCTGGCACTGAAAATAGGCGCGTCGGAGGAAAGGATCTATTTTGTTTTCTTTTCAAAAATTTTTTGGTGGAAAATAGGCCCTCCGGGAATTCTAGCCTAGGGCGCCTCAAACAGTTAATACGGCCCTGCATGCTTTATTTATTCAGGATTGGTATGCCGCCATTTTTGTATGCTTGCCGGCAATTCACCCGCACGTAAAATTTATTGGCAATTGAGCGTTTATTAAGGGGTTGACTTTTTAATGCGTATTAGATGTTGGCATAATATTGCCACCAATTGCCAATGCTTTACCATCAATGCCAATATGAAAAATGTATATTGCCGGCAAATAGTGTTTGC
This sequence comes from Listronotus bonariensis, assembly GCA_014170235.1. Lineage (NCBI taxonomy): Eukaryota > Metazoa > Arthropoda > Insecta > Coleoptera > Curculionidae > Listronotus > Listronotus bonariensis. The sequence continues at coordinate 53,878 of JACEGR010002223.1, read as the reverse complement.
TGGGTATATAAGACATTAAGAACTCATGACAACATCTTATCTCCCCATCAGGTCACCCTGCTTGTCGCAAGTTGAACCCTCTTGTTAACCCACTTACTTTTGTATTTATCCATTTCAATATTATATTGTAGGAGCTCAGCAGCTAAATAGCTTTTTAATTGGTCATCGGAATTCTGTATTGTAAAAAATAAATCCTTTAAACTAATTTGTTGCATTTTGCAGGATTTTTGATCTGGATAAGAATGGTGGTCTAGATGTAAAAGAATTTGAATCACTTTACTACTATATTCGGCAATGGCTTAATGCTTTTAACACCTATGACAGGGACAAAGGAGGATTCTTGGACGAGACCGAACTTGATTACGCTTTAAAACAGATGGATATTAATTTTACACCTGAGTTTATTAGATTTTTAATAACCAAGAACAACCCAAAAGCAAAAAAGATGTCTTTGGATCAGTATATTATCACCTGTATACAAATACAAAGATTTACTGATGAATTTAAGAATAGAGATGTTAATTATTCTGGTAGTATACATATAAAATACGAAGACTTTTTAGAAATGATTCTTAGGTGTTTGTAAAGTAATAAAATTCCTAAAACAATTTCATGTACATTGTCATTAAAAATTCATGGTAAATTATTATTTGTTGCTTTTTATTTTTAATATTATGGTATATCAAAAAAAAAAATCTAAATAGATGATTTTAATTAAAATGCAATTTTGTAAAAAATATGTAAATTGCATATCGATACCCTAATTCGCAAATCGGGTAACTCCATTTTCGTTCAAAATAAAAGTTAGTTGCTTGAACTATTATAAGATCTAAATTAAAAAGACTATGGCTTCATTACTTAAAATTACTACAAAAACATTCATCTACGTAACAAATGATAAAAAAATCCGGTTTCTAATAATTTTAATATGATTTAAAAAATATTTTTGTGGTTTATATTAATAGGTTTAGGTATGCTTAATTCTTGAAGAAGTGAACATTTTCAGTAAAAAAACTTTACGTTTTTAAACCTCTACCAATGGGCGGATATGCCCGATAGGTTAAATTACGCCGCCCACCAATTAAGATATTTTTGCTATAAAATAAAATGTTTAAATAAATTGAACCATATAACTTGTTATATAGGTAATGTTTATTATAATGCCAAATAACGCCACTGACAGAAGCACAAAAAAGTTTTGACGTTTTAGAGAAATTTAAAGTAGTGTATTTAGCGCTCTCTACTCAAGTGTAGTCATTAAAAGAAATACTAAATCTCAATGACTTATGTAAAAAAATTCTTGAATAACAAATTTTAGTAAAATATTTAAAATGTATCAAAAAATTCGCAATAAATTATAAATATACACAGTATCTTCCTTATAATCAAGTTTTGAATAAAGGAATATTTGGATATATTTTATTATTTTTGCACATGAGTTCCGTGGTTTTTCTGTGTACCGGTAATTAACGGACATCCTCTAGTATCAGTCAAAAAGTCAGTATATTTGTATGACATAAAAAGAGGTGAATTATTCTTACCTTTTCTAAAAAAAAGCTTTGTGTTTCCACCGCCACTGACCACCTAACGAAGCATTTACGTTTTAGCGTACATTCATTTGCGATGCCAAACGCGGGCACCGCAAACGCCATTGATTGCACGCCCAATTACACCCCCGAGATCATGTTTACATAAGTAATCAGCGGGCTTCGTTGACACAGCGCTGCTGCTGCCGGAATTAAGTGATCCACGGCCGTAGGAAAGCTGCCAAGTTGTGGTTACACTGTACAAAACATTTTGCAGGTTTTAAGGGTAAAATAATAGGTACAATTTCAGGACTTGGGTAGAAATAAAAAATATTTTTAATTATCAGTAGGTAATGGGTTTGTTCCAGCAGCAGTTTAAAACTGTTTGAATTGTTTGAAGACGGTCAGGCTCATACGAAGGAGATAAAATTCATCGAATTTTATCTCGAGCACATGCGTCTGACAGTTTTTAAACAATTTAACTGGTTGCAAACTGCTGCCGAAACAGACCTAATATTTGAGGAACCTATTTTTTAATTGTACAATCCCTAATATCTCTAGTATGTTATATTTTACAAAAAAGATCACAGAACCTATACATGCATAGACGTAACTAGCTTATAAACCTGGAGGGGGCCCAGGGTGGGAGGCGGACGCGTTATATGTAAACACATACCATATAGGTAGATTTTATTCCTGGTGGGGGGGGTGGCTGGCAATACCGGGGAGGGCCCGGCCCCCAGGCACCCCGTACTTACGCCGATGATTGAATTTAATGCATTACTTTGCGTGTTGTTTGGACACTTTGGTATGGATGTAGTCATGGCCTGAAAAGTAAATTATTTAAAAAAATTCAACATTTTTTTATCGTCCATGATTACTAAAACAATTAGGAGTAAACTGTTTTTTTTTATAATTTATTTTACGTTTTATATGCAAAAAAATGTTTTTTTTCTTTAATGTATATAAAAGTTACACAAAAATAAAAAATCATTTAACAAAAAGTTGGAATTTCGATAATTTTTTCATAAGTATTTTTTTTGTTATTGAAACTTTGTTATCAGGAAATTCTTTTTTAGCCTTTTATTAAAATTGTATGCATTTTTTCCAAAATTTTATTAAATATATTTTTTTAATTAACCCCAATTTTCCGTTAAAATAACTGAGATGAAAAAGGTTAAGATATATTCTGTATTGGTTCGGTGGATTCATTTAATTAATAGTATTAATTTGGGTACACGAAAAATCGGATCGTTTTTTTCTAAGACAAAAAAACAAATTTTTTTAACTAAGTAACTAAAAAACTAAAAATAAACGTTTTGGTGGCAAGTCTGTCACCGTTGTCAAAATAAAATTATAAAAATAAAAATTCTAAAAGTTAACTATTCTTTAGGCTTAAAATTTTAAAATTAAAGCGTTAGTTTTTAGGATATTCTTAAAGAGTTTTGACAATAAATGTCACACTGTAGCTGAAGAGCTATGTTTTGCATTGATAATTTTGAGGTACACCTCGACACTCTTCTCCCTGACATAAGATATTACTTAATTTAAATCTACTAGCGTAGCATCTTTAGTACCTATTTAACAAAACTAAATTAAACGCAACAACAGAATTTTCAAATGACCATAAGGAAAAATAATTTAGCACACAAAATTTGACTTTTAATGTCAGAAGTATTTTAGAATATCCTAAAAACTAAAGTTTAAATTTTAAAATTTTAGACTCAAATAAGAGTAAATTTTTAAAAATTTAATTTTTATTTAATTTTATCGTGACAACGGTGGAAGACTTGCCACCGAAACGTCAATTTTTAGTTACTTATTTTAAATTTGTTGGGTTTGATTGAGTTTTTTTCTTAGGAAAAGCTATCTTATTTGGCGTCTACCCAAATAAAGACAAATATTAAAAAAACATTTTTTAATACAGTTTGGATAACCTTCTTATGGTATTTGATTAGATACTTTTAGAAAACATAATTTTTTAATCTTTTTATTTTTAAAAGTTATTTTTTTCGGTTTACACCACCCTGTATATTTTAGGGTGATTTATATTATAACCTTTGACATTTCAGATAAAGCAAACATTTTTATAAAGAATAACTTTTTTAAAATATTTAAATTTAACAATTTTATAGGTATAGTCAGACTCATCCATGGACACACTGTAGGTAAAAAGCTCTGCTTTTCATTGATTTCCTTATTATGAGAAACACTTTTTCTTCTGACAATAAATATTACCCAATTTGAATCTTCTTGCGCAGCTTCGTAAGTATTTAATAAAATTAAATTAAAAACCAACAACAGAACTTTCAAATGACTATGGGGGCATTCCACGCGAAATGTATAATGACTAAAATTTTAAAAAAGCTGTCATATCAACGAAGATTATAGCAAAGACTTTAAACTTGGCAGTTGTAATCAGGGTCGAGAGACCTTCAAAATAAGATATTACTCGACCCCTCTTTCTATTTAAGATTTTGCGGGTGAGTATCACCCCTACTAGAGAGTTGCAGTTCAGGGAGTAAAAAATATTTCTCCTTAAAATTAAAAATACCGCTTTCGAAAGCTTTTTCTTATATGACCTGGAGTGCCCAAAAAATAACTGTTTTGTTTTCGAATTGCCACCTTGTATTTATTATATTAGTTTTTTTCCTATTTATTCCAAAGTATTAATAGTTAAATACATAAATAATAATGTTTCTAAGGTAAAAATAATATAAACGTGTTCTTAATAAACAACTTCATGTACACATTTTGTACTTGTCCCACCAGTCACAATTTAAAAAAAATGCTTTTACGTAGGTAATCAGTCAAATTCTTTATAATAATAAATAGATATAGGATACATTTTATATTGAGAAGGAAGTATTTCTTAAAAGTTCAGTGGCCGAACGAAATTCGACTTTAAGTATGCCGAGGTAAGAGAGGGATTTTTGGATGTCTCACCAGTCACACTAACTAAGTCAAGTGAAAATTTCAAGAAATGTAGAAAGTAATCGAGGTTTTAATTAGCTATTATTTTATATTATAAGATATATTTTATTATATTTTAAGTTTAAATCACATAATTATGGCTTATAATTAGTGAAATTCCAAAGTCAAAATGTCCCACCAGTCACTATGGAATGACTCCATAACGGAAAAATAATTTAGCACCAAACTTAATTTCTTTCACTGTGTATAACATTAAAACCATTACCAAACAAAACATTTTATTCGGAGCAAACAATCAGGAAAGATTTTGTCAACTAAATTTCGTTTTCTGTTGTTTTACAGACGATGTGCTGTGTAATCCGGACCGAGCAAAGGAAGCGAATCAGCAGACGTTTTGCATATGGACGCTTGATGAATATTAACAAGGGAAGTCGTCTTTAGACCCGGTATCTACCCCATTCAGCGTTGAAACTTCAGTTTACTTTATCCGCAAATTCAATTCAGCGATTCTCAAATCCCCTAACTTCGTACTTAAATGATGGCATGTATTCATAACGAGACGACGCAAAATACACGGTTCAAGCGGGATGTTATGTAGATGATGCTGAATTTCTTTCATTGAAAAGGCGAATTGGGGGTGTCGAATGCCACCTTAAATATGGAAATTGCCCAATTTTCTTGCGATACATTTTCTTATATTGATTTTATTATATTAAGTTATACAGCAGAAAGTTAATTTTAAAATTTTACACTTTATTATGTACTATTATTATTATATATATACATTAATAAAAGGTAAAATTCTTTGGGCATATGGCTTATTAATGACTGAAAATAAATAAATAAATAATAACCTGTAAAAATTCGGCTACCATGGTTGGTTGTTTAAAAATTACGGAGTCTCTAAAGGAAAATGGAATACCCCGGGCCCGACCAAGACGGCGACACGTGTTTCGTCTTCGTTAAGACTTGTCAGAGCCGCTTCAGGTCGTAGACACCTTGATGATAATTTTATTTTATATACTTACAACCTAATGAATTTTTCAGAAATTAGTAACATCAAATACTAATGAGTTTAACGATGTAGGTAACAGGATATTATTCAATTTTTAAAAAATCACATTTATGCTACTTAGTAATTAAGCCGACAGAAGGCTAGTACAGAAAGGATGGATTTCTCTACCACTTTGTTCGTTTCAGGCTTTTTTACATGTACTTCACTTTAATTAGCCCTCTCCTGGACCGATACCCAAGAATTTAGAATATTTGTATTCAACTTCTCGGTCAAGGCTACCCTTCCACTCTGTTGTTTTTTAAAGCCTTTGCTAATAATACAGTTTTTTTAAAGAGAAAAGATTAAATTTCAAGATGTTTAAAACACAAAGTTACTCTATATCGGAACATTAAGTTTGTTTTTTTAATAAATTACTCAAAAATCCTAAATATCTTATAAACGGTACATTTTTAGCATAGGAATTGCTAAAGAAACTTACTCTTTTTTATCGCTTACATCCAAAAATGGAACAATATGTAGGGTGTTCCATTTAAAATATGCCATTAATTTGCAGTCAAAGGTAGCGTAAGTAAAGCAGGATATAATAAAATTTTGTTTTTATTATGATTTTTCAAAAATCCAAGATACCTTAAAACCCTTTTATTTTTGGTATAGGGATCGCTAATACAACTTACCTTATTTTTATTCCAACAATTTAAAAATGAACTAAAATACAAGGTGTTCCATAATACATAAAAATGCATTAATAAAAGAAGTTTCAATTTTTTTAATTCTAAACCGGTAATTAAAAAAAAAAAAGATTAAAAGATAATAAATATTAAAACAAGAAAATATGTTACATGAAAATAATAGAGCTGAATTTATAGATTGACGTTTCTGTTACCGATCGTCGTTTGACGTTTCGGATTCTGATATAGTACATAAAAGCGGTGAACAGAAACTATAAATTGACAAAAGCAAAGTTGTTGTTTCTTCTTCTAATTAAAAACGTCAATGGCAATTAGCGTCTTGCCGGAGACTTTTTTCTATTACTTTTTTTGGAAAAAGCGTTTTTCAAAAAATTATGTATAATATTATTTGAAAAAAATAATGCTTTTTGGAATAAGCTAGCGAGCCAGCACATAATGTTGTGTAACATTGTTTTTTGAATGAAATTTCAAATATTTTTATTACTGGAAAATTATCGCTTCATATTTACTAAGGTAACTAGTCAAAATTTAAACTTAGGTAATATGTTGGCGGTTATGGGTTCTGTCAAAATTTCTGATGTCCCATTTTATATATTTCTTCTAGCTCTCAAGTAACCAGAACTTTATATAAAAAATAACATTTTTTCGTAAAATTATTATTAAACTTTTTCCATATGGTGCGAACTTAAATAAACACACTGTATATCGTTTTATTTTTTAATGACACTGACGACTAAAACTTTTGAAGTTAAATCACTCTTATATTATTATAATTTTCTTTAAAATCTTGTTCTAATAATACCAATGATCTGAAAAATAATATGGATAGCTAATAGAAAATGATTGCCATAATTTCGTTGGCAATATTACGAAGTGGTGTATCTCATAAAGTAGGAAAATTGACTAGAGCTGATATAATTGCTTAAAAAAGTTGCTTCCTAATATTACAAATTGGCAGACGTTATATTTTGATATCTTTAAAGAAAATAATACTTAGCTTATTTCATTTTACTAAAAAAGTTGTGCGGACAAATACCTAAAAAGCACTCTTGTGAAATAATAAAAAAAAGATACGCCACTTCGTCATATTGGGGACAATTTATACCTTATAATAATTTGCTTATTGCTCCTTTGTTAAAAAAAAACATAGTAGATATTTTTGTTTGGAATGTTTTAAATAAAAATAAATAGTCCAAGCAATTCCATTGCGCTTTAAGCCTAGTTTAAGATTATTACATCATTAAGAATATTTCAAGTTGGTATTTGTAGGCAAATTCAATCAATAATTACTTAGTGGGTCCATTACCAATTTTAATATTTGTCATATATATCATCAAAATAACAGTTTCTAGCATAAAATTTTCTGAGATCCCGAATTTTTGCAAACGACTAATGGCATTACACGCCAAGTTTAACTAAACGAAAACTGCTAACTGCTAAAAAACAAAAACCAAACAAAGAACAACAAATCACTAAAAACTTCTAAACGTCATGTCAAGGGGTAAATTCCACTGTTTTTTGGCGTTCCTTATAAAACTGTTTTAATCGGTTCTGAGAAACGGTTCTACAAGTTAAAAGAAATATTTCTGCTTTAAATATATTTTTTTGCTAAGTAGGCTGTGAAAATAAAAAAATGACCTTTTTACTTTCACAGGTAGTGTCATATTCCATTCTCTTTTATAAATAACTTATATTTCGTTATTTTAGTTTTACTATAAGTAACAAGAAAAAAAAATCAAAATTTGACAAATATTTTAAATGAAAACCCCCTAATTTATTTAATTTTTGTAATTAATGTAATAACGTATCACAACATATTAGTTATTCTCAAGATGGCGGCCATAAATTATTTATGTGTTTGTATTTAAAATGTTTGTAAAATTTAAAATTTTCTCTTAATAAATACATTAAAAACAAAAATAACGAAATCTAAGTCCTTTATTAAAGAAAATTAAAGATGTCACTACCTGTGAAAGTAAAATAGATATATATATATATATATATATATATATATATATATATATATATATATATATATATATATATATATATATATATATATATATATATTTATTTATTTATTTTTACAGCGTACTTAGCAATAAAATATATTCAAAACAAAAATTATCGCGGCACTTGATTTTCTTTTAAAATCTTCTTTGGTAGCCATTTTAAAAAGAAACACCCTGTATGATATATCATTAAAAAGAGAATTTTATACAATGAAAAAAAATATATCTTAAAACAAAAGCCTTAGATTTAATTTAAGAGAATTGTGACTTTCATATGTGTAAAAGAAATAGGATCTGAAACAAAGAAAAATGTTTTTAGCTTTGCGTACTAAATTCAAAAGAAAGCGCTTTTGTAATAAAAATATTCTTATTTCATTAAGTAATTCCAATGAGTCTCCATTAAAGAGCTATGTATTTAGTTAAAAAGTAAATACTCTTAAATTAAGGTATTCATAAATTTGGCAAAAATATTTGCACCCTTATATAAAGTATCAAGATTCACAATGGAAATTACTTGCGCTCTCCCACTGAGAGATTTTTCAAGACATATATAGTAAATACGATAGACTGAAATAAAATTTAATTTAATTAAGATACTACGTGTCTTAAATGAAGAAATAGTTCTCTTGATATGTAATATTAACGGTATTCAATTTAAGAACTGTTGTTTTCATATGAGTGTGCCAAAATTTTATCTTTGTCGACAGTTAGGAGAGGAATTCCTGCTTACCATGTCATTCAACAAGACCTCTCCTCTCCAGTGACGCGTTTGGCCAAACCTCATAGGACTTATCAAACTGGCTGTCCCGGGTCAAAGAAAAACCTTTGTTGTTCGACGGTAGGATATAATCGTACCGTTGATACCGTACTAAAGCATTATTTAGTGAATACTTATATTAAAGAAATGGTTCTTTTGACATAAACGTTAAAGATTTAGGTATAGGTTCTCAAAATAAAAACCTATTATTTTAAAGGAAATGCATGAATATTTTAATAGGAGAATTTAATTTTTTTGTATAAAATCTTAAAACCTATATTTAAGAACTTAAATCATAAATCTTTATGTTTTTTTTTTTAAATTGATGTTTTCTAAATAATACTAAGGATATTTCAATGAAAGAAGTTTCTTTTAAATTAAGTACATAAATTAAAGTATTTTTCTCCCAGTTTAAGAACTATTGTTTTAAAGTAAAAAATAAATCTTTGTTTATAAGCACACGTATTCAGGAAGAAAGTATATTTTTAAAATCTTGTATTTCCTTAAAACAAGACATTTATTTTCTGTGTGTACAGAATACATATATAAAAAAGGTAGGTACTTGTATTAAAATAAGAAAGTTTTTGGTACTCTCGATTAAACCGGAAGTGTTTGTGAGGTCATGATAATGACAAAAAATGTTAATTTATGCTATAATAACACTGTAATTTTTTTATTAATCTCTCTTAAATACTACCAAAAAATTACGGGGAACAAAATTATGTGTTACCCGGTACACTTTTAAAGAAAATTTGATGAACTGCAAAAAGCTTGCTTAATATTTTTCAATAAATTCACTCTTTCAATAGTTTCTCGATGCAAAAAAATCAACAAACTACTATGAGATTCAACTACAAAATTTTGTTTAAGGTGTATTAAATTTATTTAATATTGATATTTAAAGAAGTAGCAAAAATTCAAGCTCAAAAAACAAAATTAAAAAAATAGTTTAATGTTCAAAGCCCATGTAATCGGGCTATTGACGACAATTTACCAGAAGAGCTTTTTTGTAGGTAATATAATTTTCTTTAAAAATGTGTCTAAGTTTTTTAGATCAACGATTTATAAATTTTATTTAATTTTTTTTTAAACTGTTAGTCGCGATGATAGACTTTATATATTTTTTAATATTAATATAGTGACACCCGAAACATTTGACATTGCCAGGCTGGGTTAACGCTCTCTTCCCATATATGGCGGTAAGAATATTCGTGGTAGACTTGTGAAAAGGAACCCCCTTAAAAGGTTTTTAAGGTGTTATTATCATAAAGTGAATTTTATTACTGGCCCAGGGACTATAAATAATTCATAAACACTAAACATCTTTAATCTTATTATTGGTATTTAGACATAATAATTCAAGTGGGCCCATAGCTACAGGGTTATGACTCTTGACACGCAAGCCACAGGTTGCGAGTTCGAAATCCGTATACCCAATTAAGTTTGTTTTTTTAATTTCCTCTTTCTTAATAATTTCTGATATATTTTTTTCTATTTTTAGTTTTTATTGCTCTTATATCTGGGGCATGGCATCCCCCACAACCCTAAGCATTCTTGATTCCATTAAAAGAAGAGCAATTCGTCTCATTAAAGATCCTTCACTTACAGAAAGGCTTCCCTCTTTTCGCTCATCGTCGGGCGGTGGGGATTTATCGCTTTTTTATAGGTACTTTCATTGCTTCTGCTCTGAAGAATTGTCCAGTATAGTTCCTCCAGTCACAGTTTCCACCAGAGAAACTCGTGGTGCCGCGCGTATGCATCCCTATACGGTCCAACTGGACAGGCTGGAACTTCCCACTTTGTTCGTTCTTTTATCCCTAGAGTTTCTAGAATGTGGAACCTGCTGCCAGCGGAGGTCTTTCCTTTCTCCCAAAGCTTCGAGTATTTAAGTCCCGTGTCAACAAACTCCCCTCACCTCGCTTAAGACACCCACGGTACGTTATTATTTAGAATTTTAGCCTTCGTGGTTTGTCCAAAGATAAAAAAAATAATTTAATTTTCAAACAAATAATTTTCCACATTTTTAGAATTTTAAGTTATATTTAATTGCTAAACTTCATGCTGATGTCCTGAAAATACTTTTTAGTGTTGCAATATACAGGGTGTTACAGAATAAGATGCTGATCCTTAAGGAGGTGATTCCTTATTGAAAAATATGAAAAATATTTATTTAAACATGGGTCCTAAAATGTAGGGTTTTCAAGATACAGGGTGTCCAAGTTTAGAAAAAAATCGGTTTTTTATTAATATCTCAAAGACTTTTTCGTCGATCTTTTTGAAATTTGGCAGTGTTGTTCACTAAGATAAGACGCTAGTTTAGCACTAACTAGATGATAATTATGGAAGCCAGTGGCGTCCCCAGGGGCAGTCTCACTAATATTATTGACAAAAAAATGTACGCCACTGACTTTTTTCATTTTTTTTCTTTTCTTTTTTGATAGAGCAGCTAAAAATGCAACTTTTTTGTTTCTTGACATTTTCTCGTTTCTTTCTTCGTTTTCGAGAAAAAAAATAAAAACCACTTTATACTTTTTTCTGGATTCCACAAAAAACCTATCAAAAATTGGACTTTAGGAGTCTTTTCTTGCGTATTAGAAGTTTATTAGTTCATTTATGTAATCTTTTTAACTCAAAAATTGTCACAGAAATACGCTTTTGATAATATGTAAGAAAAACTCCTAAAATTCAAGTTTTTAGTAGGCGTTTGTTGGGCCCAGAAACGTGCAATAAAGTAGTTTTTATTATTTATTTTTTTGAAAACAAAGCAAGATACAAAAAATCAAGAGACAAAAAAGTTGTCAGTAATATCAGTGAAGGTGCCCTTCGGAACGCCACTAGAATTTATAATTATCAAACGCCGTATCACTGTAGACAACACTAATAAATTTTAAAAATCAGTTGAAAATTATTTGCGCTATTCATAAAAAGTAAATTAAGATATTAATACAGATCAATTTTTTCTAAACTTTAACACCCTGCTTTTCCTTAGAATAAAAACCATTTTTGTAATTTCTATTTATTTTGGGGCAAATTGAATTTCTTTACTTTTTTCGTCCGACATGCGATATACCTAACCTTTTGAATTAAAATTGTTATGATAATCGCCAATCATTTTTAGTAAAGATGATCTATTATTTTTTGTCCTACAAACGTTTTTATACTATGAAATAAATAAACATCATTTAATCCGCAATATGTTTATAGCTTAGTGACTTATTGTTCAAAAATGGCCCGATACTTCGGTTTTTGAGTAGAAGCAAATGCTTTATACAGTGAATAAAGTATGTCAACATTAGTAGATTTTTGAACAGACCCACCTCAAAAAGTCCTGCTGGCACCCCCCACCCCCCTCAAAGTTGGTTAAGGGATTGATATAGTTTTTTTCTAATATCTTCTAAACGGTAAATGATAAAAACTTATTTTAGTGTCGTTAGATAAAGCACAAAATTCTGCAAAATAGTAATAATTAAAATTGTATTTTTGTTTATTACGTAAGAATCTCCAATAAACAAAAAGTTGGAGGGGAGCATCCACAAGGCATTTTTACGATATATCTTCCAAACCGTCTACCAAACAAAAAAATATAGGACACAAAAAATTAAGGCCAAAGTTTTCCCTATCGAATGGTGTATAACACTATACTATTTTCTTTTGAATTAAAGCTACCAGTGGCGTACAAAAGTAGCACTACACCAGTATAGTAGGTAGTTAAAAATAGAAATTTTTAATGTTATACTTTTATTTTATTTTTTTTAAATATTTCTCACGTTAATTATATTAATTGGTAATATTACCTTATAGTAACACTGAAAATTGTATTTTTGTTGATTTAGTAAAATTCTACAACAATAAAAATGTTGGAGGGTAGCATCTACACGGCACTTTTTATGATATACCTTCCAAACCATCCACCAAATAAAAAAAATATAGAATACAAAAAATAAAGGCCAAATTTTTATCGAATGGAGTATAACATTATACTATTATCTTTTTAAAAAAAAGCTACCAGTGGTGTACAAAAGTAACACTACACCAGTATAGTACCTAAAAATGTAAATTTTTAATGTTATACTTTTAATTTTTTTATATTTTTTAATTTAGTTTTATTAATTTATAATTATTTCTAATTCTGCATACTAGTAATAATAAATAATCATATTACACGGAAAACAAAATTACCAGTACAAAAATCAAAATCAAGACGTGTGGATTTAGTTTGGTACTGGTAAAAATGTAAGACATATTTCGTGTATCGAAATTGCTAAAAAATCAATGAAAAAGTCTAGCCCTTCCTTTTTTTCATTCACTAACCGGTTGCGATACCACGTCCTCCTTTTATGGAAAAGGAAAAAAGTGTTGGGAAGCTTGGGAGTCTTTTCCGGAAGTTACAGCTACTTTCATTGATTTATTGCAGCATTCAGAAAAACCTTCATCTCGGCAATTAACTGTGATTTTAAAATTCGTTGTAACCATTTACGATAAACATTCTGATAGTAGCAACATTGATATTTGTCGAATGCAACTTTTTGCCAAAAACCGAACGGTTGAGAATTTACCTCCAACAATGAATGCTTTAGCACTTCACGTTAATCAATGCATTTATCAAGCAGGATTTGTTTGGGGTAATCTCTGCCAACCAGTGGTTGAACTTCCATGTCCATCTGAATGGGGATGGATTTTAGAGAATACTAAATGGACACCACTGTAGACCACTTTAAAAAATGAAAAAATATCATCTGATACACCATTAAAATGTAAATGTGGCACAAATTGTAAATGTTTTTTAAAAAATTTAAAATGTACCAGGTATTGTTTGTGTGCGGAATGTTGTAATTAGGTATTTTAGGTTGTGTAATAATATGTTTGTTTTTTATTGATGTTATATACAGTGTGTCCCAGGATAGATGTTACAAGAAGACAAATGGAACAAAAATTTTTAAATTTTAAAACGAAATTTTGGGCGACCGGTCGCATGGTCCAAAACTAATAAATACAAAACTTTAGTTCAATTGGTATTAAACAGGGCAAGTTAAAAAATTGACAAAAATATTTTTTTACTTAACGTGTTTAACTTTAAATTTTGACATAAAATTTAGTTCTCTACAACATTTACCTATACAATTTTGTCCTATTTTTAAAAATAAAGGTACTTTATCCCTGGTCATTTTTCATATTTTTAGTTATAACTTGCCCTGTGTATTACCAATTGAAATCAAATTTTATATTTATTAGTTTTGGACCATGCGACCAGTTTCCCAAAAGGACGAATAAATATTCCAAAATTTTTGGTGAATTTGTCCTCTTGTAACACCTATCCTGGGACACACTGTATACGCCATATTTGTTGTTATCTTTATAATAAAAAGTTATTATAATACTGTTGTTATTTATTTAAATATATGATGAATCAAATTATAAAACAAAAGAAATAAGTAAAAAAATGTAAAGTATAATTATTAATTAATAAATCTAAAGTGAAAAATAATCTTATAAAATTAATAGAATAACATTAAATATTTCGATTTCTAGTTACTTTACTGGTGTAGTACTAATTTGGTACGCCACTGGTAGCTTTATTTTAAAAGATAATAGTCTAAATGATAACTTTGTGGTTTGTCGTTTATGTTGTTTATTTTTTTTTGTTAATGGTTTGAAAGATATATGGTAAAAAGTGCCTAGAGTCTTACCAAAAAAACAAAATATTATTTTTTATATTACTATTATGCGCAATAAGGTAATATTACCAATTAATATAACTAAAGTGAGAAATATTCTGAAAAAATAAAATAAAAATATGACATTAAAAATTTATATTTTTAACTACCTACTATACTGGTGTAGTGCTACTTTTGTACGCCACTGGTAGCTTTAATTTAAAAGAAAATAGTATAATGTTATACACCATTCGATAGGGAAAACTTTGGCCTTAATTTTTGTGTCTTATATTTTTTTGTTTGGTAGACGGTTTGGAAGATATATCGTAAAAATGCCTTGTGGATGCTCCCTCCAACTTTTTCTATATTGGAGATTCTTACGTAATAAACAAAAATACAATTTTAATTATTACTATTTTGCAGAATTTTGTGCTCTATCTAACGACGCTAAAATCAGTTTTTTATCATTTACCGTTTAGAAGATATTAGAAAAAACTATATCAATCCCTTAACCAACTTTGAGGGGGTGGGGGTGCCAGCAGGACTTTTGAGGTGGGTCTGTTCAAAAATCTACTAATGTTGACATACTTTATTCACTGTATAAAGCATTTGCTTCTACTCAAAAACCGAAGTATCGGACCCTTAAGTCACTAAGCTATTATGGACTTCTGCTAAAAAGAAGGCCATGTATTTTGTTTTTAAAGAAACAATGGCGGTGAAAAAATAAATTATGTCAAAGAGTTTTGCTAGATATTTGTTTAAGTACACGGCTTTTCTTTTAACCTAAATTTTAAATGGCAAATTTTACAAATGCTGAGTTTGCTGATATGCATTATCTGTATGGGCTTGCTGATGGCAATGCATTTGAAGCCAGACGTTTATATCAAGAGCGTTATCCAAACAGAAGAGTTCCGGATGCACGAACGTTTTCAGGAACTCACAGAAAGTTATGTGAAACGGGATCTTTTGAACCAAAAAACTACTTAAAAGGAACACACCGCACTGTACGAACACCAGAAATCGAGGAAGGTGTTTTAAATTTAGTTGAAGAACACCCAGAAATTAGTACCAGAAAAATTAGGGATATTTTAAATATTACTTATGTTCTAGTATGGAGAATTCTTCATGATTATTTGTTTTATCCTTATCACATTCAAAGAGTCCAAGCCCTACTTCCACGGGATTTTCCATTACGAATAAATTTCTGCCGATGGTTTCTTCAAATGATTGCCGAAAATCCCCAATTTGATGTCAAAATTTTATTCACGGACGAAGCTAATTTTTCTAGGAACGCCATAAGAAATTTTCATAACAACCATTTATGGGCTGAAGAAAACCCGCATGGCATAACGGAATCCCACCACCAAGAGCAATTTTCTGTAAACGTATGGGCTGGAATTATTGGTGATTATTTAATTGGGCCTTATTTTCTACCAGGTATATTAAACGGAAATAATTATTGTCGGTTTCTTGAACAAAATTTGCCAGATTTGCTAGACGATGTCCCTATTTTCAACCGACATCGTATGTGGATAATGCACGATGGAGCTCCTGCCCATTTCAGTCTCCAGGTACGGGAATTTTTAAATCAACATTATAATAATCGTTGGATAGGGCGCGGAGGACCGCAATTGTGGCCACCTAGATCCCCAGATCTGAACAGCCTTGATTTCTTCTTGTGGGGACATCTTAAGACGCTGGTTTACAGCACCCCAGTACATACTGAAGAGGAGTTGAGAAATCGCATAATAGCTGGTTGTGACACTATCAGAAATACTCCAGGAATTTTTCAAAGAGTACGAGACTCAATGAGGAGAAGGGCTGAATCATGCATAATGGCAGGTGGTGGCCACTTTCAACAACTAATTTAAATTATTTTTATTATTGTTCACTTTATTTAGTTCTTTTAGTTTAATGGTAATAATAATGTGCATATGTTTATTAACTAATTAAATAATTTTCTTTAGTAATATTTAACCATGAATAAAAATCTGTTTTATTTTTTTACACAAAAATAGTATGTCGATTTCTTTACTAAAAATGAATCGCGGTTTTAATAATATTATTAATTAAAGAAGTTAGGTATATCGCATATCGGACAAAAAAGTAAAGAAATTAAATTTGCCCCAAAATGAACAGGGATTATAAAGATCGTTTTTATTCTAAGGAAAAGCAAGATGTCAAAGCTTGGAAAAAATCTATTTTTTATTAATATCTCAAAGAATCCATAGATTTTTTAAAATTTGTCAGTGTTGTACTGTACATACATACACTGTGATAAGACGTTTGATAATTATACATTCCAGTGGAGTTCCGCAGGTTAGAAAAAATGTAAGCCACTGAATATTTTTAGTTTTTTTTCGGATTAAGCAGCTAAAAGCACAACTTTTTGTACTTTGTCTTAATATTTTTGGATCTTTCCTTGTTTTCGAAAAAATAATAAAAACTACTTTACTGCATGTTTCTGGGCCCAACAAACGCCTACTAAAAACTTGAATTTTAGGAGTTTTTCTTACATATTATCAAAAGCGTATTTCTGTGACAATTTTTGAGTTAAAAAGATTACATAAATGAATTAATAAACTTCTACTACGCAAGAAAAGACTCTTAAAGTCCAATTTTTGATAGGTTTTTTGTGGAATCCAGAAAAAAGTATAAAGTGGTTTTTATTTTTTTTCTCGAAAACGAAGAAAGAAACGAGAAAATGTCAAGAAACAAAAAAGTTGCATTTTTAGCTGCTCTATCAAAAAAAAAAAAAAAAGTAAAAAACATTTAATTGTCAATAATATTAGTGAGACTGCCCCTGGGGACGCCACTGGCTTCCATAATTATCATCTAGTTAGTGATAAACTAGCGTCTTATCATAGTGAACAACACTGCCAAATTTCAAAAAGATCGACGAAAAAGTCTTTGAGATATATATAAACCGATTTTTTTCTAAACTTGGACACCCTGTATCTTGAAAACCCTACATTGTAGGACCCATGTTTAAATAAATATTTTTTATATTTTTCAATAAGGAATCACCCCTTAAGGATCAGAATCTTATTCTGTAACACCCTGTATTAGGTCCATGTGACGAAATAGTTTTGTAATGTGTCTTTTTTATTTATAGGCCCTTCAAAAAGTGGCAATCTAGCCACGAAACGTTGGGATACATAAAATAGTGGTTTTATTTGCCTGTCCCCATCCTGCTATACTACTTCATTTTTTTTTCAAAGGGTGCTATAAAGTAAACTACAATATTAAACAATAAAACCACCAAAAAAACAAATGCTTACGGTACAGCAAAATAAATAATTATTAGGATTAAATTAACTTTAACTATTTTATTATAAGCAAAACCCGGACGGCGGCATCTACCGATAAAACAAGTAAATGCCGCCAACAATAACAAATTAATCTACATTTTTTGCTGTTTTCATACGTAAATAGAAAAAACAGCTGGACGGCGGCTTTCTTCTTAAAATTGAGCAAAACGGCCGGCGCCGGCGGTCGTTTACCTAGTGCATAAAAATACTATTGTTTTTTAGCCAAGTCTAGTAAATACAAATAAAATAATTTTAGAGCTGAGCTTATCAGAGTAAAAATCTTAAATATATACCTATGGTCACCCATAACTGTATGCGAGTAGAACAATCGCCGGTAAATAACCCACTTAAGATGAAGAGCTCTATAAGATTGATTTAAAAAGCACTGTCATGGACCTTCTTGTCTTTCTGGCGCCAGCGTCCTTTCTTTGGTAAAACATTGGGAAACATCGAAACAATGACTGAAGTTGACTTGGAAATATTTTTGTATAGAATGTAAATAAAAATAAACCTATCCACTCAATGGAAAAGCAACTAGCAGTTAAAATAACAAAGAAGAAGTGTTTATGTTTCTTTTACCCGTTATGAGTAAATATTGTCGAAGTAAACAGAAAAATATACCTTATTAAATCTCATAATTATTTCCACTGTTAGTATTAAACGGTATTTCTACTAGGGGGTGATGTAGAATTTAGACATTTAAATTTTTCAAATTTTTATTTGATAAAATTCCTTATTGTTAGATAATGATTAGTTAATTATATTATAATGCATAATTAAAAAAATCTTTTATTATGGGGTCAAGGAGTCAAGGGTAGTGCATTTAAAAGGACTTGTTTTCGAAAACTCGACTATACTGGGTTTGTAAAAATACGCAACTCTTAAATGGCTTTTAAATTGCTAAAGCTACATTTACCAAATTTGGTAAGTATCTAAGGTGTTTTTATACTCAAAAATTTTCAAAGGTAAAAATAATTTGGCCACCTCTACAAATCTTTGGCCCCTCCTTTACCACCCCTAAAGCAAAACCTGGCATCGCCACTTCTATACCGGGGTATACACGGTCATGCAAACCCGAAACGCATTTGCATGAAAGCAAATATCAAATGAAGCTTTTGATACACACGATTCAGATGTACCTGTCAGATCAGCGTCAGTTTTGGCAGCTGGTGGTGTGATCAACTTGAACATAAGCGTAATTCAGCGAAAATATTTTTTTATTTTTGTCAATGTATTTATAACTTTTAACTTTCCAAAAACATTGATAACCTTAGTACATATCTATAAAATTACGCAATACATCTTCCTGGCGCCAAAGAGCCATTTTGTTAACTCAAAACCAACAATATAGCCCCGTAAACGACGTTCCTAAACTGAAACGTTAACTGACGTGTCCTACACATGCACAAGTTTGCACGACGCGAGCCAGTAAAAATCAAACTCGGACATCGAGTCGCACGCCAAGCCAGATGTGGCAGTTTTTTAATACACACGGTGAAATTTGCGCGCGAGCTTTGGATTTTTTGACAGATGTGACAGTTTTGCATGACCTTGTATACCCCTGTTATATGTGAAATTAAATCGTAATATCGGCACTATTGCCAGATTTCCCAGTATTGTGCTACACGTATTGTATGTTTTTTTAAATATCCTATTTATTTTTATTGCATTTAATTGAGCGGATCAAATTTAGAAACTTTCTAAATTTGGTAATTGGGGGTTTTTAGGCATGTCCAGTTGATCAGTGATTTCAGCATTGTTGTCAAATTTTAAGAAAATTGCGGTGTTGTCATATCTAGGTAACTTGTAAAAATTGAATTTTGAAAATTTGGAACCTTACTAAAGTTGGCACGCTTTTTTTTTCTACTTGTTCAGAAACCTTCAAATACCAAAATTTTTAAATGCAGCTGAAGCCGTTTTAGAGATATTTGAGCGTACCTGAACTCTTTACCTAAAAATTAGTGTTTTTATATCTTAGCAACTAGTAAAAATTTCTTCCATGCAATTTCAACTAGCCGACCCGTACCCACTTCGTTGGGCGTAAACTATATTTTTCTCTAAACCTTTTGTTTAATCATAATAGAATATAGCCTATGGTATTCCTGAGTAGTGGAGCCTTCTAATTGTGAAAAAATTTCATGATCGGTTCAGTATTTCCAAAAATTAGCTCTCTACTAAAAATAGGTAAATTCTTTGCTTTTTTCTTATCATTCTTTATTTAAAAACAAATAGAAAAACAACTAGCTTTGGGTGAGAATCGAACCCAGGCCGCCCGCGTGGCAGGTGAACATTCTACCACTGAGCCACGGAGGCTCATATAAAAAATCCGACCCATTCGGATATTAACTCCTACACACTCCTAAATAGTGTAACTGTCTAATTGTAAAAGAGTTTTTATGATCGGTTTAGTATTTCCGAAGATTAATG
Organism: Listronotus bonariensis; assembly: GCA_014170235.1. NCBI lineage: Eukaryota > Metazoa > Arthropoda > Insecta > Coleoptera > Curculionidae > Listronotus > Listronotus bonariensis. Next base: position 33,553 of record JACEGR010002223.1, on the reverse strand, counting down.
ACTACAAACAAAAAAGAAACAAAGTTACAAACTTAACCTCTTTATAATATTAGTATAGATTTATCTATTAAAGTTCCAAACTTACCACTTTGTCTTTTGTTTTTTTGGTTGTTCCACAACATATTGCAGTTTAATCAAAATCGGCGAGGGACTACTTGGATATTTTCCATGTCAGATATTAGTTTGGAGATAGGTATATAAGTACTAAGGCTTGGGAAACTTAATTTTTAGAAAACATTAATAACAAAGTAAATAAATAAAGTAACCATAATAATTATAGTAATAATATATAATGTTCGGTATTTGCAGAATATTGCATATAATATTTATCCCATATCCTCAAGGTATAAAGATCAATTTACTCTAATTACTATTCGTTTTTTTCTTGTTTGATGATTTTGATAGTTTGGATTTTGTCGAGTAATGTACTAATTGATTTTTGAAGAATCTAGCGGTGTTTAAACGTCTCTATAATGTAAACCAACTCACGGCTCAGATACACGATCCGATATACTCGAATAATCGATTCGTGTTAAATTTTTGCCAGTCATTGGACAGGTACATGCAGAGGTGAATGTTATAACATCATATGTCAAGCTTGCAGGGTTCTTCTGCATGATGACTTAATCTATCCATCATATGCGTTGCATGATTTTAGGATTAGGGGTTTGGCTAATGTTAAACGTTTAGATGTCTTAAATGTTAAACTAGTTGTGTTTTAGATTAGTATACTACTAGAACTACCGTTCAAAAATAAAAAAATTATTTTACGATATTCTGATGTAGAAAATTTTATAACCGACTTCTAATGGAATTTTTCAGTGGTCATTTTTACTAAATTATTATTATTTTTTTATTTCTTTTATTCTCCTGTTTTTTGTTTAAAAATGTACCATTCTCAGTTATCACTGTTCATTGTGCTTTCACATATTTTAAAAATAATCGGTATAGCTGCGCCCAGACTTGTAACAATTCGCCGCGCCTCTCCACGCCGCATACCTCGCCACATAGCGCGGACGTGGACGTGGACGGAATTCACGTCGTTTCAAGGGGTTGGCAAATGTTTTGCCGGTGATTCAGAGAATGTTGGTTTTTTGGCGTCAAAGGGGAGCGCAAACAGGTTGGTTAGTTTGGACGAATGTTTGGCGAATTGTTGCAAGTCTGGACGCAGCTTAAAAATCAGAGATAGTATACCCCCTTTTCACTTTTAATAAAGATGCAAAACATGTTTTATTTTTAGTAAACCAGTGTTCTGATGTTTATTTAATAGTATTTTTTATAAATCATAAAAAATCATTTATTTAAAGTGACCTCGCTTTTAATTATATTAGAAATTATTTCGTTTGGCAGTCAAAAATTTTAGAAATGAGTTTTTAGATGTTAGGATTTGGTACTTATTAATATAAATATTTCTTAATGTTTAGTATATTAAATAGTTTTTTTGGTGTAAGATTAATTCTCGGATTGCTTTTAAATAAGTAAAAGATTTTAAAAAGAAGGTCCTCAGTAAATGTTACAACTGTCTTCCTACATCAACGTTATGACACTACAAACGCTTGAATATTTTTTATTGGGTAACCCGATTTGTTGAAAAAAGTAAATTTTCTGCAAAAAGCAATTTATTGTAATTGGGAAACAATAAATATAAATGCATATTGGATTTATATTAACAAAAATTAAAAATAGGACAAAAAGTCCATATAAAATATTTGTTATTTATGGCGAAAAGGTACCTAATAAAAAATAGATAAAGGTTTAATCAAGATATATTTTTAAAACCTATTTAAAAATATGAATATATACTTTAAAAATATTTTTTTGTTTCCCACTTCTCCTTTAAAAATTGTTTCATCCTAGGTAATTTTCATAAAAATATATTTTGTCTCAATTTCTATATGCTTTCTTAAAAGCGATAAAACTTTCTTTTGTTTTTAATCCCACTATTTTTAAAAGCGTGTTGTATTCTTTTTTTTCGATTTTTTAGTTTTTTTTGGTTTTTTATCTATTTTTTGAAATTTAATTATTGTTGGTTCTCAATAAACTCGTTAGTACGCACCGACTGACATTTCTTTGTTGCTTAATTGTTTTGAAAAAATTTTGTTTTTAAAAAAAAAAAAGTTTTTACATTGTGTTAAAAAAATTGTGGGTTATCAGATATATACAAAGTGGGCAAAATTTGGCGTTTTTATGGGCTATTTCAGTTATTACAAGAGTTATTAAAAACCGATATAGGTGTTATGTGCTTGATTTTGGAGAAACCTAAAATGGCGTGGTTCGAATTTTAATAAAATTATTTATTTATCTAATAGATACGAGGGGTAATTGAAAAATTGTCGTTTTCGATTTTACCCTATATATCCTTTATTATAAGAAATAGCAAAAACCATAGGGACAATTTTTGTGAAACTTTTTACGTAGAATCAACAGAAGGTATTAAATTTTTATGTAGGGTTGCGTTAAAAGTTAAAATTCCAACTTAATGTTTTTCTTATGGAACATCCAGTATTTTTTTACTAATTAATAGTCCTTGTTACTACAATAACAAATATATATGTATTTGACATCTTTTTTAAGGTTTCTAAATTAGTTTTGCCTTGATAAGTTTTTTTTCTTTTTATTTACAAATTGTTTTTTGTTAATAAGAACACTCAGAATTTTAGCGCTGGTAGCCACGCAACTTATCGTTACTAAAGTACAGTTACAAAACTAAAATTATCTTTTAGACTGGTAATTTGCGGGAGGTATTACCGGCATATGTTATGTATGCGATTTACTCTATTTTTTTTGCTTATTTTTTTGTACTAAAAATATGTTTGGATCTTAATTTTGTTAATATGCTTTACTAAAGTATTTATAATAGTATATTATTTTGAGGAGCGGATGCAGACCGCAATTAAATCCGCGACGTTGTCAAGTCTTAACGTTAAGAATTTTTGGCGGGTGGTTCAATTTTTTTCACATACTAGAAACTTTTAAATGTGTGATGATACTCTAAATAAAATAATAAATATTTGTTAAAAGTTTAGAAACAAAATGGTATTAAATTCTAATAAATATGGATTTTAAATAAGTACAGGGTGTGCATGCTTTTAAAAGCAATAGTAATTCTTTGGCAAAAGTAAATCTTTATTATTTAAAAATACAATCATGTTGGCTATCACGAAAAGAGTGCCCATTTACATATAAACCAGCAGGTTCTGTAAAACAAAGTGATTTAACCTATCATGCGTTAATTTTGAGACCAGCCCTTCGTAGATACTCTTTACTTATTTCAAATCATGCTACCTTGGCGTCTCCCAAAACATTTACCTATATTCACTTTATCGAAAAACTTTTTACCTTATTAGTAATATCAATGATGTATAGGTATATTAGCCAATTATAGTTGCTAACAGAGTAACACATAGTGTTACTTTTATGCATCCTTTTATAGTCCAATTTTAGAGGACCCGAACTTCCCACCTTTCTTATGTTTCTTCATCCCAAGAGTATCCTGACTGTGTAAGCTACTTTGTAAAAATATTTTATTTTTTTCTTAGGCCTTGACGTCCGGTGCTAGTTTTACCAATTTACCCTTTACGGTATGTTAACACTTAGGCTGTCATGGAAAAAAATATGAACAGAGTAAAATGTTTAATGTTTATTGACATATGGCTACAGAACATATATTTTTTTAATATTGAGTTAGGTATGACATAGAGTTAATGATATAAATAGATACTTATCTGATAATATTTACGGTAATTATGTAGAAACTGGCCGAAACTTTTAAACTTAGTTTAAAAGATAACTTTGATGATGGATATCTCGGAAACAAAACGTTTCCGACTAAAAATTCTTTTAGATTCGTGCTCAGTGCCCCAAAAACACCCGTATATCGAATTTGGTAAAAATCGGAGTTGCGGCCGGTTTCTACATAATTACTTTTTATAATATTGGACCACCTATATTGTGAAATTTGAACTAAAAATATTGAAATAGGAAAATAAAAAATAAAACTGCATATCATTTATAGGTGTAGTACAAAAAAAATTAAAACAATACTTTTGTCTTAGTACCTATACTTATCATTTTATTGGTAAGCAGTAAAAGAAACTTATCAGCCAACATTTATACACCATTCATATGGGAAGATAAAAACTCAAAATAAAAAATTACGGTAATCGTAAATTTGATTGGATTGAAAATAATTTTTCACATTCAAAGCAAGAAACCGACATCTCAACACTAAGGAAAGGTTATTTTTTAATTGTTTAAACAAATTGGCGTAAAAACCAGAAAAAAACAAATTAACCTCACTTCAGAACACAACGTTTCTAAATCGAGGATTTCATTGCGGTCTGTAGCCGCTCCTTTATTTTGTAAATATACTCTACTAAGCTATGTGGTATAAGGTATATATTTATCGTTTTTATTAAGAAAATGATAAGCCGGTAATAATTTTTATGTTTTGTATATTCTTTCTTATTGCCAATAGCCAGTATTTCCAAATTATTATAAATAGACATATCAAATGTGCTATTTTTTTCTTCTTTTAGTTTTTTGAAATGCTAGTTTACTATTAAACTCCTGAGGATGGCCATATTTTCGAAACTATTAAAAATTGATTATATCACATGTAGTTTTTTAAAGCTCTTTAATAGGTCTTTCAAACGGTAATAAAATACATAGGGTATTTTATTTAAAACATGCTATTTTTCCCTGTAAGTTAATAACACTATTTTTAATTGTTTTTTAATTTTTATCTTAAAGAATCTTTATTCTCACATAGCGTTAAAAAAGCAACTAGTTTGCCAATTTAAACAATTTTATATCTTAACTAATATCAATTTTACCAGTGGCGAACACTTAATTTGGATGACCCGATATTAAGTTAAATTGGTATATTTGGGTTTCCACAACCTACCAGCGCCGTATTATCCATTAGGCTGACTAGGCTACAGCCTAGGGCGCCATGAAAAAATAGGCGCCAGACAGGGGGTAATAGGCGCTAGACAGGGAAGTTTTTAAAAAAGTGTAGATTGAGTGGGGTTTTTCGTGACTAATTTCTCTGTAAATAAGGTGATTTGGCGTAAAAGGAGGTAATGACCATTTTTTTTGCTCTTCGAAAATTTTTTGGTGGAAAATAGGCGCTTCGGAAATTCTAGCCTAGGGCGCATCAAACAGTTAATACGGCCCTGCAACCTACAAAGCAAAAATAGTTTTTTTTTAAACGGAATAGTTGCCGTTCTTGCTTTTTTAATTTAAATCTTTGACATGTATTTTAAAAATAAACACTATGCTGTAATATATCCCTAAACAGAGATTTTTAGAAATTTTACCGGGGCATATTTTAAAACAGGATTTAACAGTGATGTGACGAGCCATATAGTAGGTATAAAAATAATTTTAAATTAAAAGAATAATAATAAAAAATAATTGTTAGAGGTAAATTTATTAACTTTTAATACAACTTGAAAGGGTTGAGCAGTTTTCCAATAATGATCTGGATTATATGGAGCTAAGCACTTTAGGAATTACACTGACAAATGGAAAAATAAGTACGTGTAAAATAAGAGTGATGATACTGACTTGAAATATATCGTAAATTTAATTCGTTTTTAACCAAAAAAGTGGACCTACAGATTTTGTCGCCTACCCACCAAAATTTTCTGCTTGCCTTGATATGGAAATATGGTAAATCACGTTGTCACCTCAAAATGTTGAGGTGGGAACGGTATATGAGGTGACTTGGTATGGTACAAAATCTACTTTCGAGGTGAAGAAGTAGCCTTTATACGTATATACATATATATTTATATATATGTAATATATATATATATATATATATATATATATATATATATATATATATATATATATATATATATATATATATATATATATAATATATATATATATATATATATATATATATATATATATATATATATATATATATATATATATATATATATATATATATATATATAAATATATAAATAAATATACCATAGACATCGCTATCCTGATCGGTACAAAAAAATAAATTCCTTTTAATAATTTAAATTACAAAAAAAAACAGAAATAATAGTCATAACGGCTGCTATTTATTAATAAATTTTAAAATTGTGTTGATATGTGTGTAATATATGCATACTATAATCCTTTATGTGATCGTCCAAAAATGTTGTGTTTATGTTAAATTTTAACACTGACTGTATATGGAAATTTCTACTAAGGTAACTATATTAATTTTTGTAATTGCCCTGTAATTGCCATATTCTGCTTTTTTTTCTTTGTATTAACAGTTCTGATGATGGCCTCATTCCGGAGAGCCGAAACGTTAAAATTAAAATAGTATTTTATAAAGAAAATTGTGTTTTATCTTGCCTTTAATCCCAAGAATATTAAATAAAAACAATATACATATACAAGGCAAAGAAAAGAAACCACATCTAAACGGCAATATTTGTGGGCTGTCACAAAAACTTTAAGTTCGGAGTCTTACGTTCCCTGTCTTAGCAGGTTCCTTTGCCTAGAAACTCTGGGAATAAAAGTACGAACAAAGTTTGGGGCTTCTCCAGTTTAACGATGCATATGTGCAACACGACGAGTTTCTTTGTTGGGAACTGCAAGTGGAGGAATTATACTAAAGGTTATTCGTAAATGTGATGCCTAAACGATAAAATGTGTTTTTGGTCTACAGAACTTGGCTGTTCATAAGTAAAGGATGGGTATTTGATGACTCTTATTTTCGCAACAGGGACCATGATTGTGTTTTTTATGCATTAAATTGGACCAGATTTTTTGGCGCCCCAATCCAAGATTAAATTAGGGTTCTGTCAAAATAATGTCTGCATTGTTTCGCGTTTGCTCTTCAAGTAGGGCTTCGAGATTGGCTTGAGAAGTTGAAAGCTGGAGTGAAGAGTACTATCGCGAGCAAAATAATAAAATAAATTGGTTGTGGAAGAGTAAAGGTCGTTAAGGTAGTTGTCGTGGTATAGAAGATCCGTCAGAAAATTCTATATTTTTGTCTACGTATTAAACACATTAAAATACAATTACCCTTAAAATTAAAAAGTCGATTGATCATTTAGAATGTGTGATAAATTTAATTAAAAATTGTTTATTTAACATGGATGGTATACGCTTTTAGTATTCGATATTTTTAAAAAACTAACAGTATCTTAATAGATATGTTTTGAGTTTATGAAAAAATATAAATTGTTTTAACCATCTAGTTATTAATCAAAAATGATTTAAAGGAAATATATTTACTAGCAAGTCGAGCAGAAACAGCTTGGCAACGATGTTGTTAGGGAGTTATTGCAAGTTGTCTTCTAAGTCTTTATACCTTATTTAAATAGTGCTTTTTACCCATATTTTAAAATTATTGCACATCATATTGATCAGTGTTGAATTCAATTTTTTTTTCGGGGAAGTTTAATATTCCCGGAGGGGGATTCGGAAGTTACCAAAAATTAATTCCCCCAAAAGTTAAAGAACAAAAAAATCATTCCTGCTTGCTTACATAAAATTTTCCGAAGGATTTTTTTTTGCTCCGGGGGGTCTCCACCGGGCCACCAACTGGATTCTACGCTGATATTGATATTGGTATTAATAATAGTAAAAAAGAAAAAGGCATTTTTGTTTAAGTCAGTATTTATTATTTCATGGGTTAGCGACTGGTAGTATGGTCGTATTTCTGTTTTTTTCACGAAATTACCGAAATACATTTGAAAAGCGAAGTTATAAGTATGTTCAACCAAAAAATATTACGATTGTGGTCGACAGTCGTTCGGTTACACGAATAGTTCCAAAGTTAAAATAGGACACTGCTAAGACCAAAATAAGTCAAGAATTAAAACCGGCAAAAATAAAGCCGGGCACTATCCTCATTAAGTCCCTATTACACCACGCATCTGCGCAAACTTGGATGTCAAAATAAGACCAGTACTATAGTGTAATGTAAATTAAATAAAAACACTGTGTAGTTATGGACTGTACAGGGTGGCGCCTTTTCGTTGACCTTTGCGGGTATAGCGAAAACTACACGAGATAGAACAAATCTGATTGCGCAATCTCGATTTCAATTAAAAAAATTAATGGTAAAAGCAAATAGGAAGGCCTCCTTGAAAGCTTTAAGAAATATCACATTTATTATATCTATTTTTTATTACTTTCGGAAATATGGTCATCATCAGGACTGTTTTTAACGAAAAACCCTGTATATTATATTATATTACTGTTGCTAAGATACTTTAAAGAGGTTTAACAAAATACCATATTTGATACATTTATCTTTCATAGTTTTGAAAATATGACTATACAAATTTAAAAAATAATAGATATACGCATTAAGAATTGAATGCCTATATTTAGGAAACTGTTGAAGAAAATAATTTTTAATGTGGTAAATTTCTTTTAAATGGCTTTTTTTTTTAATTAAATATACAGGGTGTTTTATTTAAAAATGCTATTTTATTATCGAATTCTGGACGATGGCTATATTTCCAAAACTATTACAAATTAAATATATTTAATGTGGTACTTTTTACGGCTTTTAAGGAAACCTTTCTATTGAAGATAAAATAAACAGCATGTTCCATTTAAAAAACCCAACTTTGTGTTATAACTTTAATAAAAGTCAATAAAAAAATATAGATACGCCACTGAATTTTAAGTTAAAATTTCTAAAACTTTTTTACATTTTTTCTTTATCTCTTATATCAAGCGAGTTACAAGTGCTTGGCCAAATTGACAAAATTTGAAAAACACCCTGTATCCCCAAAACGAATCAAGTTAGCCACAGTTTGCTTTTACCATTGAATTGTTTCAAAAATTGAAATCAAAACTGCGCAATCAGATTTATTCTATCTCTTTTAGTTTTCGCTATACCCTGCAAGGTCAACGACAAGGCGCCACCCTGTACATCGATTTAGTCTTCGTAGGATATGGCACGTGATCATTTATGACGTAACAACGGGTTGCTTATCATTCGGTTCAATTGTTGATGTGGTATTAGAGAAATATTGCAAATTAAAATGAGGCCATGCACTAATAATACCGACCTTATTTTGACATCCGATTTTGCGCATATATTTTTCGGTGATTAAGAGTAAAAGCAAAACAAAAATATTTTAAATTTTGTGGGCGTAACATTTGAGAATAGCCCTAACTGTCCCAAACACATTTTATATATAGCCACGGCAGCTTTAGAGAGTATTTTCTCCCTCTAATTTATACACTTTGTATGTGTCCCAAATGCAACCCCCTTTGGAATATTGTTTTCATATCTGCGCCATGGTGTCCCCCACAACCCTCAGCATTCTTGATTTTATTTAAAGAAGTGACTTACAGAAAGACTTCCTTCTCTCGCCCATCGTCGCGCTGTGATAAATTTATCGTTTTTTTATAGGTACTTTTACGGCTTCTGCCCTAGGAAATTGTACAGTATAATTCCTTCACTTGCGGTCCCCAACAGAGAACCTCGTGGTGCCACACGTATGCATCCCAATGCAGTCCAACGGAACTGGTCCTAAACTTTCTACTTTGTTTGTTCTTTTATTTTTAGAGTTCGCCTTATTAATGACCCTTACTTACAGAAAGGCTTCCTTCTCTCGCCCATCGTCGCGCTGTGATGGATTTATCGTTTTTTAAAGGTACTTTTACGGCTTCTGCCCTAGGAAATTGTACAGTATAATTCCTTTACTTGCGATCCCCAACAGAGAACCTCGTGGTGCCACACGTATGCATCCCTATGCAGTCCAACGGAACTGGTCCTAAACTTTCTACTTTGTTTGTTCATTTATTTTTAGAGTTTCTAGAATGTGGAACCTGTTTTCCCTGCTGTCCCCCCCAATCTTTAAGTATTTAAGTACCGTGTCAATAAACTTCCTGCTACATCGCTTTTAACACCCACGGTACGTTAGTATTTAGGCTTTCAACCTTCGTGGATTGTCCAGAAAAACCTAGATATTCCGCACATCCTGTATATAGGACCCTCAAATGCAATAAAATATTCTTTGGTTTTGCTTTAAATATTTACTTAAAAAAAAAGAAATTAAAAAAGAAATAACAATGTACACCCTGTATTATAGTTTTTAGTACATATGTATTAAAAAAACAGCATACATGCGAGTAAGTGGATATTAGTGCTTTTTAATTTCTGAGTGCGAGAAACAAAAATGAAGTGCAGTATTATTTGCAGACGCAACGTTTGTTCCAATAGCAGATACTGTGGTATGTGGAAACCATCTTTTGACTATGTTTTAGAAACTTCTAACAGATAATTACTAACTAGTAATTATGTTGTATTTATTGTAATTATGTATTTTTTAAAAAATTAATAACGCAGATTGCGCTTAAATATATTTATTGCAGGCGCATAAGCTACGTTGCCGGATCAAAACTTACAAAAATATGTGATTTATTTTGTCAAAAAATCTGTCATTGGGTACAGTCATGCATAAGAATTATTAATGACTTAGCTACAGTTTCGTGTACTTTTACAGCGCGCATAGTCAATTTCTTTTTGACAATATTGTACCACGACAACTACGTTAATGTGCAAATTTGGTGCCATTACTGATCCTCGAAGCACCACAACATTAACGTGGTAAAAGCTTAAAGAGTGGCTATCCACAATAACCGATATACAGCGATCAGACAGAAAACTAGAGAGTCAAGAACAAAGTTTAGATGAAAGACCGTACTAGAGAAGTTTATTGAGGAGGGTATCATGCCCTGGTCAAAATCTTTGGATATATTAAGAGCAACGATCTGGGATTCACCTAGAAACTCAAGAGACTTGTTCCAGTTTTGTAAGACGAAGATCTGCTGTAGATCTTATGTGTTTTATTTCTACCTAATAGTTTTTAACACCTAAAAACTTAATAAATTGTGTGTGAAACTGTAAAAGATGCACAAGAGTCACATGTCATTACTGCTGTCCTACGGAAAAACACCGTATGTTATATGGATTATTATATGCACATACGGTGTTTTTCCGTTGCACGGCAGATTATGTTGCCATAAAATACCTTTAAAAGGTGGATGGGTTCCCTAGAGTTAGTTGGTGGTGAGGTCTAAAATCGTAACTTATAAGACATTATTTGTAATGTGTCATTTTTTTAAATTTAAAGGATATTTATTTAAAATAAATACCCTAAAATATTATTTAAACAATTTGCTGCTTTGTAGGAAAACTGTTTATAACTCATAAGAGTTTGATATAAAGATTTTATTTTCTGAAAAAACTTATACAATTATGACTGGATTTAAAAAATTTACTGTGTTACAGCGTTTTCTTTTAAATTATATCTAGAATTTTTTTTTTCACTTTTTTGGTCACTGTTGTTTTTAAAGTATATATTTCCAATGACAACTCATCCGAATATGTATTGCACTTTTTTAAAATTTTGTGTATGTTTTAATAAAATCTTTTTATTTATTTTATTACATTATATGCCTAATACAATTACTTTAATAAAGTAAAATTTCAAAGGTTTAGAAAAAAAACTTTTTCTGACATTGTATAATAAATAGAGGCGTCTCATTTTAGTCGCGTCACGTACAAACACTGTAAGTTTAATAAACCAATAACTTAGTTCCAGATTTAAAACTAATAAAAAACTTTGTGTAAGGGGAACAGCTAACAAAAGAAAAACTCTCTGACCTGATATCCTGGATTCGTCGAACTTCTTCTCAGAGTTAGAGTTGGAGTCCTCTCCTCGCACGGCCGTACCTGCAAAGACATAATTCGTTTTCAATTGTCGAAGAAAACGAAATTTTATTGTAAAAATTTTACACTTATTTTAAAGTTTCTTTCGAACGTGTGATGTATTTACAAGGATAAAATACAAGGTATCATAAAAATAAGATAGTAGTCCCTGGGCTAGTAATGAAATAAATAAATAAATAAATGGTTGAAACAATTTTAAAACCTTTTAGGGGGTTCCTTTTGACGAGTCTAAAACGAATATTCATACCGCCATATATGAAAGCGGCGCTTTAATCCAGCCGGTCAATGTCAAATGTTTCGGGTGTCGGACTGGGCAAACGCGTCTTTTTTTGTAGGCAAGTTTACCACAATGTTTTACATGGAATTTTTATTATTTTTTTAAATCATAAATATAAAGAAAAAACCATGGAATATACAAATTATTTGACTAGCGTTTAGTCCGGAACTGCCCACAAACAGATTTTTGTTTTATTTCTGCTTTAAAATGTCGTTCTGATCTCGTTAATTAAACAAACAGAGACCCAAAAGGTAAACCTGAAATTTTCTGCCGATAATTTGTATGCCAACATTTTCATTACGTTATTTGTCAAATTGAATTTATCCCAAGGTTTTACATATTTGTGTTTTTTTATTTTTAATTAATTTAAAAGTTAAAATAATTGGCTTTTAAACATACAAATTTAGAAGAAAAAAAATTAAAAGTGACTTATTGTTAGGTGTGTTTAAGACATCTATTTTGCATCTACTGCCTACATCACTTACAACATACATTTAAAGAAGTATTAGTGATTTAAATATTTTTTATTCAAATAGCAAAAATATTTTTGATATTAGACCTACTACTTTTTTCAACACAAATTTAAGCGATATTTAAAATAGGTTACTGCCTTCAAATGTTTTGCGCACGAAAGATAACTTGGAAATTAAATTATATTTTATACCCAATTTTTTTGTTGAGTCCCAAATCTGTTTACATAATAAGTAATACCTTGGTTTTAATTTAAAAAGAAATAAAAAGTGCTTGTATTACGTCTAAACTTTTAAATTAAAAATATCGAAGGAAAAAGTAAAAACGACACAATAGAGGAGGGGAAACCATCCTCTCTCCTCTCTTTTCCAGTCTTAAATAAAACAAACTTTATAAATGGTACTTAACATAAAATTACATTCATTTAAAGCCGCGTCCAGACTTGCAACAATTCGCCGTGCCGCTCCACGCCGCATACCCCGAATGATTTGAGGGTGATTCAGAGCTTGTCGGTTTTGGCGTTAAAGGAGCGCGCAAACAGGTTGGTTGGTTTGGACAAATGTTTGGCAAATTTTTGCAAGCCTGGACGTGGCTTAACAGGACGTTGGGACCAACGCCGTCGCGACCCTAATAAGGGTCAATGCACACTAGGCGCTTAGGTCTCCGTTAAAAGAATGACAAAACCGTAAGCGTAGGACTGTTCACACTAGCGCTTTACTCACGATCAGGTCATTCATTTAAATAGCATGTAAGATATTTGACTGGACAGTGAGCGTACCATGACTTAAGCGCATATACATTTTTTTTTTGGTGCCGCTTGTATGCATCCCTACACGGACTAACTGGACAGGCCCCGCACTTTCCATTTCGTTCGCTCTTTTATCCCTAAGGTTTTAAGAATGTGGAACCTGCTGCCAGCAAAGATCTTTCTTTCTCCCCCAAATCTTTAAGTTTTTAAGACCTGTGTTAATAAAGTTCCTTTAACCTTGCTTAAGACATCCACGGTACGTTAGTATTTAGGCTTTAGACTTTCGTGGATTGTTTTTTAAAGTCTTATTTATGTAATAGGTAATACCTTATTTTTAAATTTAAAAATAAATAAAAAGAACTTGCGTTACGTCTGCGCTTTTAGATTAAAAACATATAGAGAAAAAGTTGAGACAACACAATAGACGAGGGGATGTCTTTTTTTCTAGTCTCAAATGGGGCAAACTTTACAAATGTACTTAAAAAAATTTTCGCCTGGTTGAGGTTCAGACTATTTAAAAAACCCACGTAAAACAACTACACAGAAAATAGGAGTGGCAAGTTACTGTGTTATTTAGTAATTAAAATAAACATAGTGCAAGAATATAAAGTCGCGTCCATACTTACACCACGTCGTGAACCCATATCACGTTGCCAACCTAATCGGATGTCGGACGTCTTGGGCCTTAGGTAACGGTAAGCTTACAGTCCGGTCAAATATCTCTCACGTGTTATTTAAATCAATTACCGGACCGTGAGCGACTTTTAAATTAGCGCTTCGCTCACGGTCCGGTCATTTATTTAATTGGCATGTAAGATATTTGACGGAACCGTGAGCGTACCGAGAACTGAGCGCGTGTGCATTAACCCTATATCTCATTTCACAGTAGCGGGTGCCAGGAAGTTGGCGACGGACCAACGCTATCGAAGTGTATGAAAATATGACGCATATGACGCAGAGAATCCGGATAGTCGGCGAGCTCTCATAAGACTCCATATAATTTTTTATCACTTTATACGGCCCAGCTTGGCAGTCCGTCACCGGCTTTTTCGGCAAGTGGGAAACGAGGGTAAATCTTGTTTCACATTAGCCTGACGCTATCGAAGCCGATGTAGTCTTATCAGAGCTTTAACATGTTAAGAATCCGGATAGTCGGCGAGCTCTCATATGCCTTCAAAAAATTTTTATCAGTCAGTCCGGCCTGGCTCGGCAAGAGTGAAACAAGGGTACGTGTTGCAGCTCGAGGTTTGTCCCGATCCATGGCTTGTCGATAATTTTAACGAAACTAACGGGTAGACAACACTTTTTAAAGTTCGCGACTTGGTACAAATCTGAAGGTGGCTTAAGGGTACCTACTAACCTTTCTTAATCTGCGAAGAAGTTGCATGATGTGTTATAATTCTTATTGTTGTTGGTGCGGGAATTTCTGTAACAAAAAAAACGTTTAATCTTATGAAAATATAAATTTTAGCTTTTGATCCAGCAGCTACTTATATTTTGTTTAGTTTTTGTTTGGTAAGTATTGGATAGCATATGTATTTGAGAAACGCAAAACAAGACAAAAAGATTTAAAGAGTTAGATAACTTTACAAGTGGGAATCCTCTACTTTTAAAGGAAAACTACGCTTGGTTTGTCAAAAATTATTTTGTGTTCCTGAAAATATTTCAGATATGATTTTTACGAGCAAAAAATTATACAAATAAAGTATTAGGTTTTATTTTCTCTGAAGAAGGGCAAACACAAAAATAACTTTTTTACGCTAATTTCCAAATAAATTATGTTTTGCCAATAGCATGTGGCATTTTTTTAAATAAAAATTTAAAATATTACTTCGCCCTTAACTACGACACTTACAATGTGTAAGTATACAGGTATGGAAACCAAACCGCCATCCATAGCAAATTCGTACGTTTAATCCCCTCTACCAATCAACTATGTATTCTCCCGCAATTCACCGCTGCAACGAGCGTGTCAATTTGAGCAGAATAAGAGCAGGGGCTACTGGCCCACGGCTTAGGTCTTTCGTCGGACCCGTCCTTGAATATTTACCATGCTTTTAATTCCCCATGGTTGGCAAGTTGGTTTTCATACCTGTATAGGCCTCAAGCAATAGTGAAAAAATATAAGGAACTAATATAATTAAGAAAATGGAAAAATTGACAGACAGGTACAAAAAAGATATAAAAGTGTTTAATAATGTAACAAATGACCCAACACTACTACTACAAAAAGTGTTACTTAAGATTACAGGGAAGTTTTAATTTACTTAACTGCCTTATATTTTTAATATATTAAATAAAAAAAAAGTTTTTTAACTTCACTTTAAGAAACCTTGAAACTCTTTTTGGAGTTGAAATTAACTATAATTACAGCGTATGTTTAAAAATTTCCCATAATTATGCAGAGTGTAAGCTAACAATAAATTAATCTAAAGATTAAGTAGTTTTTACAATAAAACTGCTTGAACACGGCAAAAAAATATTTGGTTTGAATGACAGAAATAAAGTACAATGAAAAAATATTTTTTTGCAAGAGATATAAAAATAAAATAAGAATTTTTCATTAAAAAATAATAAAACTAAATCAGTACAAGTAAAAAATATTAACCAAGTTAAAAAAAAGTATTTAAGGGTAAGTGATTGTCCAAAAGTTAGTTCATTAGGGTATAAAGCTATTTAAAACGAGAAAAGTTCATAAAACTAAAAGTGGAAAAATATAATTCTTTCTCCTTTAATTATTTCCAATTTATTTACAAATATTTTTCTTTGATTGAAATTAAATCTTTCAGCGCTAAGAAATTGTTATAATTAATAAACAATTAGATCATGGAAAAAAATGTTTTTTTTTTTATAAAAAATAGCTAAAGCAAAAGAAAAAATGAGCAGGACTACTACTAGGTATTTCATATCGATATGAGACGTTAAGAACCAGACACTTAATTTTTAATAAAAGAATTTTTAGTTATCAGGGCCAGTGTGGACTAATAACTATTGTAAAATAGTTATTTAAAAATGATTTAATTTTTTTTTAAAAATATTGCTGTAAGGCGTTCCAGGCAATAAAAAAAAGTTTGACAATTTTTAAATAGAATTTTGACACATACGTTTTTACAAAAGACACAAAGAATTTTTACAATAAAAATCGGCCATTTTTTGTAACAATTTAAATATTTTTAAGATAACTTTAAAAAATTAACACAATAATTGTAATTATTATGCAATAAAATGATGTGTTAATAACAAGAAGAATTTAAATATTGAAGAAATTTCAGGCCAAAATTAACCAAATACAAAATTAAAACATACAGTCTATTTGTAATTATTTTCATCACAAGAAGAATTAAAGTGGAAAAATTTGTACAGTGTGAATAAATAAACCCGCCACAAACAATAGTTAGTAGAAACAAAGAATATGATAGCTACCGCAATAGAGTTACGGACGCCTGTAAGGAAATCGGCGCCGAAAATCGAAGCCCTCTCATAAATCCCCATATAGAGACTCCGAAGCTGTCCATATAGTAAGCGTGAGGTGATACATCGTTCAAAATTCTACCATTTGAACTTCTATTGCTGTAGCTATATTATTCTTTGGTAGTAGCTACAGTGTGTGTTTAATTGTTTTTTTATTTACTCAGATATTAGTACTTTTAATCTCTATCTTATTAACTATTTCGCAAATTGTTTAGATCTCTATTTTTGATCATTTATTATAGTACCTTGGCCAGTAATAAAATGAACTTTATGATAAAAACCATTTTAAATTTTTTTAGGGGTTTTTAGGGTTCCTTCAAAGCGTCTACCACGAATATTTACACCGCCATACATGAACGCGGCGCTTTAACCCAGCCTGTCAATGTCAAATGTTTTAGGTGTCGGGATGGGCGAACGAGTTACTTTTTTATCGGACAAGTTTACCACAATGTTTTATATGCTATTTTTAAATATTGTGCCAAAAATGGGTTACATTTATGAAACAATAAGACTCAGACACATATTTCGGTTATCGGACTAGGCGGGATTTGTGACTGTAACCCTTACGATTTTTGGCAAAACGTTAAAAAAATTGCTTGTGCGATAAAAAAGTGACGCAATCGCCGAGTCCGACATCCGAGATATTTGACAATGACAATCTGGGTTAAAGCGCCGCTTCCATATATCGTGGTATAAATATTTGGGTAGACTAGTCAAAAGGAATCCCCTCAATATGTTTTTAAAGGGTTATTATCATGGTTCATCACAGGCGCTAATATACAAAACATCAGTCAATACAAAATTTGTCCCACCTGAGAAAAAAAGACAGATCGCGCATAGTACTAATTAAAATACAAAAACCATGGTTTTGAGTTCAAAATTTTAATGTTAATAATAATTTTTAATATAAGGAAAGTATTTTCTGGATTTAAGAGATCAAATGTGATCTTTAAATATTGGTAAATAGCCTTACCTTCTTACATTATAATGCTTCATTTCCTTCGCAAGGTGTAAAGAGAACTGCACAGATATCTGGGCTAAACAGAGACGTCCAAAGTTTGAGAAATTGTTATAAAGGACAAATAATTACTAAAGGTGAAAAAAGTAGGTGAATTATTTTCAGTTACGAAGATACAGGGTGTTCAATTTAAAAAAATAATTGGTTCTTTACTAATATCTCAAAGATTCTTTGGTCGATTTTTTTGAAATTTGGCAGTGTTGTTCAATATGATAAGACGCTACTTTAGCACTAGCTAGATAATAAATAAAAATTTCAGCGGCGGCGCTAGGGACAATCTCACTGATATTATTGACAAAAAAATGTACGCCACTGATATTTTAAAAGATTTAATATTTTTAGGTTAAGGAGCCAATTATATATATATATTTTTTTTTTTTTTGATATTTGTTGGTATCTTGATTATTTTCGAGAAAAAAATCCAATTTATTTCCTGTTAAACATAGATCTTTAGCATGGATTTTTGCATCTTCGTAACTAAACATAATTTACCAAATTTTTTTTTATCATCATTAGTCATTATTTGTCCTATATAATAATTTCTAAAATTTTTGACGTCTCTGTTTGACCAACCCTGTATATGAATACACACAGATTCCAATTGCCATTATCAATATTTATATTGAGTAAATTTGTTTGATATCAGCTCCTAACTATTTAAGCAGATTGTAAATGGGGGTGCAAATTAATACTTAATATGGAAAAGCCTAATTAAGAATATTAATTGTAAATATTAATTTTACTCAAAGTTCTAAATTAGGTAAAATAATTTTAATTTATAAATTAAATTTATTAAATTTTCCCAGGAATTTTGTTATTTCCATTTATTATTATTTATTTTTATTTATTATTATTATTATCCTTTTTAGTAATTATTTAAACTATTAGAAGGCTAATTCGCCCAAGAGTATACTTAGGCTTAAATTCCCGGCATTAATATACTTTGGGTGTCAATGTGTATGTAGATTAAGATGAAAGTTAAAGATTTAGGGTTTTGGGAAGACGAAACGAAAATCTAAAAAGCTGTTTAAAAACCAGGTTACATTATCTAGACACTTTAGAGATAAAGGAATCTATTTTTATTTCTATTTGTTTGTTTATGGCTTTGATGCTTAGTCAATTTGCCAGCTTTCCCCTTTCGGTCCTATGGGTGAGTAGACTATGCGGCCTTTAACCAGACAGACACCGTCGATGTGCAGGCGACGCCTAGGTACAGCGCATGCGCAGGATCTCTGACGTCAGCGCAGGTCTTGGGCAGCGATATAGCGCGCAGATTTGTGCCAGGCTCAGCTATTTGAAAAATGACGAAAAATACTTGGTAAGATGACGTAATAGGAATCGGCTAGATAAATTAGTTTTAATAACCATCAATAAACGTCATGACCTAACCATGTCAGAACGACCTATAAATTAATTAAAAAAGTCTCGCCAGCGCCGGGAGATATGAGATTTTGTCAATATAGCAATTGTCCATATATACTTCTTTGTCCATGTTTGACTATAAAATTTACATGTGTTTAAATGGCATGTCCAAGATCCTATGTGACTCTTGATATTTTGTCGTAGACAGTTATAGCCCCTCCTCCCAAGGCATTTTGGATTTTGTCGAATCAAAATCTCAGGAGCCTCTGAGAGCCGGTATTACTCTCATTATATGCCACACAGAAATTTCGAAAGATCTCACTAGGGCGTTATCACGCTATGGGGGTTATCACGTTATCCCCTAGCCCTCAGCACGGCAGGGTCTAGACGGGCTGAGATCCTATGACGTCATTTCTATCTTAGCAATTTCACAAGCACACACGTTTTTGCAAACAACCTGCTAACTGACCTGTAGCTAAGCGGGTTACTAACTTGAGCTGTCTAGCCACGTTGCCTCAACGCTAGATTGGAGTGCCTAGCAGTAGGCAGGTTGCGGAACTTGGGCGCTAGGCACTGTAGCTAACTTCGGTCTGTAACGCAAGCGTCCCCCATAAGAAGATCTGCGCGCGGAAGTATCCCTCTCTGCTTGGGTGATTCATAACACTCATAAGCTTTTCAGGCTTTGTCCGTGGAAAATCTGATTAATCGAACTCAAAGCTCCCAGAAATTCCTAGCACAACTTATACTTGGAGCAATGAAAATGCATAAATTGTAGCTGTCAAACCAAGAGCTGCTACTGGTATTGCGCATAACCTGTCAACTCAATGTGCATCAAACCAAACGTAAAAACATCTAGTTTTAGGAATATTTGCTCACAGCGCTTAGCTCCAGAAGAAAAAAGAAGAAGTTTAGCCTGAATCTTTTTCCGATCCCCGAGGTAAAATACGACCGTACTACTTCTCCAATCGTTGATACCAGATAAATCTGTAGCTCATAACGAAACGTCCGCACTACTTGAAAATCCCAGAGAGTGGAAACCAATAAGGTGGAATTGTGTGTTAATATTTTAGGTTTTACATCCTTCTGGGCCAAATCTCTACTTGTTCGTATTTAATACGTGTGTACAGATAACAAGTACTATGTTAAAATAAAAAAAAGACCTTGCACAATAACCTCGTAGGTCTGCAAGTTTGTTTAAATGCGGATCAGGGGCGTAGCTACGGCCGTACTAGGCGTATCAATAATACGGGGCCCCGGGCTGCAGGGGCCCCTAAACGTGTGTAAGCAAAAATAGGTGCTGAAAAGTCAGCAAAATTCGGAAAGTGGGGCCATTTTTGTTTTTTTGTTTAAACAATGTTCTTTGTAAAGTAAGGACCTATTTTTAATCTTCAATATTTTTTTGGGCCCCCTAAGTCATTGTGATCAAGGCACGCTACGCCACTAATGCGGATAAGCTATTTGCAGAGAGAGTTTCATTAACGACATAAAGGCGCTTTGTTGCATTGCATGTTACGTTGCATGTTGCTTTGCACGTTGCATTACACGTCTATACGCGGCTTAAGAAAGATGTGAAAGTCTAGGATAAAATATAATGGCAAGTTTTGTCTTAAACATGTCTTAAAAGTATTACTGTGCGCTGGAAATAGCCTTTAAAACATACACCAATTGCCTGAAAAACTATTCTTAAATATTAATCAAATATTACTTTTTTAATTTTAAAATAAAAGCTGTTTAGTGTGAAGGGTAGCACGTTTATTTATATAAACGAAAACAATTGTTTTATACATTAGGACATAATAAAAGAAATTTGATTTAAGAACTTTAATATTCCTTTAACTGACAGTGTCGCCAAAGTCGCAATTAAGTTTTCCCGCGACTTTGCACAACATCTAAATGTTCGTTCTAAGATAAACTTAGCTTTAAACTTACATAGCAAAATGTGGTTTGTTGGATAAAGCGATATTTCGAGTTCGATGATAAGATTTAAACCCGACTTTAGGTTTGTGAAGTAATGTGAGACAGAGAGTTTATAAGCTTATTTTAAATTTATCGGAATTTCAAACGATTTCAAGTTTTCGAGAATATTTGTATTTTTAGGCGTGATTTCTACAAAGGAAATAAAAAGATTCATTGACCCTAAATATTTGAAATTTAGTGGCTATTTGTTTTTAACACACAAAATCAGTCTGCTGAGAATATTGCTTGTGTTATATTATGTAAAGTAGTTTTTACATTATTTTCATAAATTTCCCCTGCTTGTTTTTCATAATTACTGTAATTTTTGATTAACGTACACGAATGCACAGGTATACCTGCGCAGGTAAACTTGAGCTTGAATGGGATATATCTGTACAGAGTGTCCCATTTTGGTTGCAATTGAAGGGTATCTCAGTTATTATTAAAGATAAAACCTTGAGGTTTTCGCGAACCCGAGCTACTTTTGTGTAAAACAAACAAACAAAAGATTCCATAAACAAAGCTGTTATAGCCCTCTTAGTTTCAAAGCTATAGGGTGAGATTTTAAAAATTATTTCAGGTATCCTTTGTATCTCAGTTGACTTATAACTTATCAAAAAGGTAAGAACGGATTCTAACATAACTTTTTACGTAAAACGCAGTAACGTAGTCAAAGGTTTTTCAAATATTATTGTTTTTGAAATATTGACCAATGTTGGTATTTTTTTAAATAAAACAACCTGTGTATTTGTCAAAAAAAAATTGTCTTACAAACTTTTTAAAAATACACTGTGGACGTAAATAGTGCCTTTCCTGCTAACTTTTGTACCCTTATTTTTTTTTACAAAATTTAGGTATGGCTAATGGGAGAATTTAAACTACTTTTGACGTAAAACTTATAGTTGCAAGAATTAAGATAGGGGATAGGCGCCATCTTGGAAAAAAATATATGGAAAGAGGATTTAAGTCTCCTGGTAAGTACTTTATAATCCTAAAACATAAAGTCAATACCTTCACCTACTACAAAATGGTGGTATTTTAAAAATTACCTAAATAGCTTATTTGAATGGCCATATTTCCGAAACTTATAAACTATTTTACATGTCTTTTTAGTGGTAATACTTATAATAATATACAAGGCCAAAAAGTACCTATTTTCTTAACTAGGCACCCTGTATATTTAATACCAGTTAATAAGATCTTTAAAGGATATTTAAGAAAATACCAAATTTAGTACATGTTACTTTATTAGTTTTAGAAATATGGCCATCCAAATAAAAAAATTAAGTAAAATTTAAAGTACCTTCATTTTGTAATAGGTAAAGATATTGACTTTATGTTATAAATTACTCGCCAGGAGCATTAAAAAATGATATGGCACAAAACCCCCTTTCCATTTAGTTTTTTTCCTTAGATGGCGCTCCATCCGCCATCTTGATTGTTGCAACTGTCATGTTTACATCAAGAAGTAGTTTATATCCTTCCATTAGTCATACCCAAATTTTATAAAGAAAAAAATTAAGGGTACAAAAGTTAGCAGTGGGGGGATTATTTACGTTCACACTGTATATAACAATATGGGTTTATTTTGATTAACAATGATAAAATTTACAATTTTCAATTTTTATATTCAAAATTTTGCAGTAAGCTAGCCAAAACAAATTAACTTACTGTTTTTTTCTATGAACTTAATTACTGTAGTGGTGCTTACGTCACGACTTTTTAAGGTCGGGCCACACATATTTACTGACATTTTCAATAAGTGCAAAATATTTTTGTTTTATGTTTTTTTGGTTAGTTCTGGTTAGTCGAGAATAAACTAAATATATTATGCTAACAATAAATCAAGAAAATTATTTAATATTAACTATTTACAAAATATGGAAAAATTAATTAATTTCCACGTTCTTAAGTACCTAGAAAAACACAAAGATTTTGCATGACAGGCAGTATGGATTTTGCCACAAAAGATCTACAGCAGATCTTCTTTCCTTCGTATCACACTGTTGCAATAAGTCTCGTGAGTTCCTAGGTGAGTCCCAGATCGTTGCTCTTGATATATCCAAAGCTTTTGACCAGGCTGGCATGCAGCACTTCTTAATAAACTTCCCTCCTATGGTCTTTCAACTAAACTCTGTACTTGGCTCTCTAGTTATCTATCTGATCGACGTATATTAGTTATTGTGGACTGCCATTCTTCAAGCTTTCATCAAGTAAATGCTGGAGTTCCTCAGGGCTCAGTTCTGGCACCAACATTGTTTATTCTTCACATCAACGACCTTCTCTCGTCCACAACTAATTCCATTCATAGTTTCGCCGACGATAGTACCCTTCACTCCAGTTTTCAGGTTCCTAAACCCATCACTAAACCTGATTTGGAAAACAAACACAGAGCGATGCAGATATCTCTTTCGCAGGATCTTAATTTAATATTGGATTGGGGCGCCAAAAATCTCGTCCATTTTAATGCATCCAAAACACAATCATGTTCCTTGTCGCGAAAAGAGTCATCAAATACTCATCCTCTACTTATGAGCGGCCAAGTTTTACAAAGCAAAGACACCTTCAATCTTGTGGGCGTCACATTTGAAAGTAACCTTAACTGGCATAAACACATTGTATCTATAGCCACGGCAGCTTCAAAAAGCTTGGATTTCTCTTTCGAGCCAAAAAGTATTTTTCCGCTTCTAATTTATACACTTTATATGTGTCCCAAATCCGACCTCCCTTGGAATATTGTTCTCATATCTGGGGCATGACGTCTCCCACAACCCTAAGCATTCTTAATTCTATTCAAAGAAGAGCTATTCGTCTCATTAATGATCCTTCACTTACAGAAAGGCTTCCCTCTCTTGCCCATCGTCGGGCTGTGGGGATTTATCGCTTTTTTATAGGTACTTCCATGGCTTCTGCTCTGAAGAATTGTCCAGTATAGTTCCTCCACTCACGGTTCCCAACAGAGAAACTCGTGGTTCCGCGCGTATGCATCCCTATACGGTCCAACTGGACAGGCCCCGAACTTCCCACTTTGTTCGTTCTTTTATCCCTAGAGTTTCTAGATTGTGAAACCTGCTGCCCGCGGAGGTCTTTCCTTCCCCCCAAATCTTCAAGTATTTAAGTCCCGTGTCAACAAACTCCCTCTTACCTCGCTTAAGACACCCACGGTACGTTAGTATTTAGGCTTATAGCCTTCGTGGTTTGTCCAAAGATTTAAAAAAATACAAATAAATAATTTTGCTCAAGAAAGTGCTACATAGCTAGATTTATATAACAAAAGAGAGAAAAATTATTTAGTAAAATAGCAAAATCCAATTTGAAATTTGTAACGTAAAGTAATTAAGTGAATAAAGAAAAATCTTAAATAGTATCTTTGCATGGCCTACTGCAAAATTTTGAATGTGAATTATACAAATTTTAAATTCTGTCGTTGTCTATGAAAATAAACCACTATAAACCCACAGTGTTATATATTTTTGGAAAGATAGTAAAAAAAAGACAAATAATTTTTTTAACAAATATACAGGATTCTATTTTCCATTTAAAAATAAACCAACATTAGTAAATATTTTCAAAACAATATTATTTGGAAAAATTTTCACAACGCCACGGCATCCTAGGTAAAAAGGTTTATACCATTTTAATAAGTTATTAGAAAGAAATTTTTAAAATTGCTCTGTAGCTCAATAACTAAGATGAGTATGATGGCTTTGTTAATGGCATCTTTTGTTTCACAATAAACTGGCTCAGGTTTGCGAGAACCGCAAGGTCCTATCTTTAACAATAACTGAGATACCTCGCAGTTAAATGCACACAGTACAGGACACCCTGTACAATATCTTCAAACTGGTAAAAAATACGCAAGACCTCTACGTAAGATATGATAAAGAACAGGTATTCTAATCCTGTGATGTATCATGGGTAATGTGTCAAACGTTCGGCCGACCACGAATGTGTCAGACACGCTTGCCAAGCGAATGCATGCGAACTTCTCCAATAATAAAAATATTATTTAACAATAGATAAATGTTTATTTTTTTACCCTTCTGCAGTAATATTAAATAAAAATAATCAAGTAAAAATCTTGACCTAATTGTTTCCTATTGTGTCCTTAATTTCTTCGGTTAAACAGGGTTTCCCCAAGAGCAGTTGATCAGCTACCTCTGTTTTATATAACAGTATCTATAATAATATGGAATATTATGGTCCCGTGACGTCCTCGTTTTTTACATGCGTATCGATCACTTACGGTGTGTACTAAGTCCGGAATCGCCGTCAATGCACATATTTTTTTCATTATTTATTTCTAATTTTTACAGAAAATGTAATGTTGTTAACACTTTTATTTAGTTTTGTTATAATTTTTACTAAAAATTATATTTTTGCTATTGTTTTCATGGGATAAGGGATAACTGACCCAACTAATCACTAATATTGTATTTAGGTCATTGCTTAGGGTTGCTAAATGTAGTAAATTTTATTACTTTAATAAATAAAATAAATTGTCGCTTTTTCTTAAGCCTCGTCCAACAATTCGCCAATCATCCGTCCAAACTAACCAACGTGTTTACGCGGTCCTTTGAAGCCAAAAACTGACAAGCTCTAAATCACCAGCAAATCATTCGCCAAGCCCTTGAAACGAAGCACAGTGCGTCGATATGTGGACATAAATGCCAAAATCAATATTTGCATAATAACTTAAAATGTCTGCATTTATACTTATAGATAACCAGATAATAACAAGACAACTCGTTTTTTTTTTGCTTTGCCAATTTTTAGCTTTATATGTGCTCTTTTTTATAATGCAGAAAGGTGCTTTGCCATTTAATTTTTTTTCTCAAGTTTAAAGGTTATCTACAATTATTATAAAAAAATTAGTAAGGTGTTTATTTTAGAAAAAAAATGTTTTTATATGTACGATTATTGTTATTAAATTATATCTTTTTAAAATTTGTCTTGCAATAAGCTTAAAAGCAAGCAAAGTTTAAGATTTAATATGGATTTTAAAAAATACATCGAATATCATATTTCTGTTTTTGAGGTCATTTTACTTGTAGACGAGTAAGCAAATATATTTTGTATTAATTAGCTGCAACTATCTGCAACTTTTTATAAAATATAATTTTTAGTTTAAACCTAAGAAACAAGTAAAAGTTTAAAAAACACCCAATTTGGCAAAATTTGGTAGTTTAGATGTCATTATTGTTTAACTTAGTATTTGTTAATGTTGTTACTTAAAAAAGTAAGTTTTTATAGGATAAAACTCGTTAATCCTTATTTTATTATATTCGGAATTGATGAAATGATAATCATGTGGATACTTAATGTGTACCACAAACCTCATATATTGTTAAATAATAATTGTTATTTCTGGAGGAGTTCGCATAAAAATACTTTATTTGCCGGTAGTGTGTCTGACGCACTCGTGGCGGGGCGACCGCTGGACACATTACCCATGATGTATCACAGGATTAGAATACCTGTATTTGATCATATCTTACCACTACGGTACACCGGATTGTCCCACATAACGGCGGATCAGGTCATCCTGCACAGGTAAACCCTTCTTGTGGACCCGAATGTGTGTGCCCGAAATTATAAGTATTTAAAAAGTGTATCTTGAGTAAATGCTTTAGGAGCCCTCTCAGTCGGCTAGTTTAATTAAAACTAAGGAGATTCTAAAGGCAAATTATGCTAAACTACCCATAAATATATTCCTTTGCTTTATCCAAGGTAAATTCCTACAAAACATTATCTCCGACATTGTTTAGGTTTATCCACAGCTTAATGGACAAGTTTAGTTTAACACACAAAAGCTTATTTTTAAAAATAAGGGTTATGTTTTGTAATTTTGTCTATTTTACCATTATTAATTTTTTACAATATTGCATGTTAAATTTAGAAAAAAGCACCAAAATTAGAGAATTTCAGATTTAGAAACATTAACGCCGTAATCAGGCGCAACTAGAATTTTAATGTTTGGTTTATCTAAAAATGAGACACGGAACCAACACCAAACATAAACCTGATAGTATTGGCCTAAAAGGAACACTTTAGTAAAACAAAATTGTTTTGAAATTTGCGAAAAAAGTTAGTTTTTTGGTTAGCCCTGTCCCAGAGAATAATGAAACTTTTAAAAGCAAATTCTTCATTGGTATTTTTTTGATCAAGTTTTATCGTCAAATATTAAATATTATGAAATTATCTATATTTTTATGCGATACTATCTGATGCCTCTATTTACAAGAAAAAGACAGATATTTTTGCGAAATTTAAGATTTGTCTATAAAATTTGATCAAATCTATGACAAAAATACAAATAGAAACTTAGCTTTTTGAATTTTGATTTTTTCTGGGGGTGGTAACCAAACAAATATTTTTTCGCAATTTCCAAAATTCAAATTTTCTTCAATAAAGTGTTCCTTTTGTAGCCAATAGCATTCAGTATACACCGGGTGTTGCTCCGTCGAGCGGGACATAGGGAATCCCATGTAAATTTTGAAGTAGTCAAATATTGGCTCCCCTAATTATTTTAGAAAAAAATGTCATAAGGATTTATTGAAGAGCACAATAAGTTCCACCCAAAATAAAAATATGAGCATTTTTCAAACAACCAGTAAAGAGTACACTGCTTAAATACTTCTGCAACGTAGTATTTCATTATGCACACTCTAGAAATCAATAATAAAAACACCATATCGATTTATCAGTGAAAATTTAGATCGTTAATTTATAATGTTATTGCAAAAACTGAACAATTTTATACGGGAATTTCAAAAGAATCTTCGCATTTCATTTTAGTTTACAGCTAATTCCAACACATGCACTTACAGTTACTGCAAGACAATAAAACAAATTTGTCTACATTTCGAAATTAATTTATGACGAAAATATCAGGATTTATTCAAATGCTCAAATATTCCTTTATTAACTGCCAGACAATAACCCAAACGATTATAAAACTCATTTCTTACGTTGGCTAGTTGGTACATCGATATTCTGGCACATTCAGCGGAAAGCGTTCCTTAGCTGGTTCATATTTTGTATTGGTATAAAGCTTAGTTTTGAAATGCCCCCATAGAAAAAAATCATTTGGCGAAAGATCAGGAGACCTGGCTGGCCAAGATATTGCGTGGTGCGGGCCTATGATATCGTTATTAAATGCGTGTTCAAGTATTGGCGCACAGCTCTGGTACTGTGTGCTGGGCAGCCATCCATTTGATACCAAATCTCTTGATTTTCACGAGCAAGGTTGTTTAAAGCAGGCAAAATTTGTTCCTCTTAAAGTTTCAGAAAGTACTCCGCATTCAAATTTCCGTCAAGGAAAAATGGTCCAAGGATATGGTGGCCGAAAAGTCCCGCCAAAACATTAATTTTTTGTGGATATTGAGTCCTTATCTCAACAAATCGATTTTGGTTTTCGTTACTCCAGTACCGGCAATTTTGAATGTGGAGTTCGTTGTTTAATGTAAAATTCCATTCGTCAATAAAACAAATATTTGGAAATAACCTCTGTCAGTGTTTGTCCTCTCCATCATCTCAAAGCAAAATTCCTGTCGTCGTATTTCGTCTCCGTCTCTTAATTCTTGGTGTCTTGCGTGGTATTTACATCTTTTAAAATTCAAGATATTGTGGTATCGTCTTGTCCAGTAATGTCCTCCAGTGGTCTCGTGCTATATTGTAAGTATCACGTCTAAATTCCTCTCGTTTTGTACAATTTGTCTCTGATTTTCACGTCGATTTTCTTCATATTTGCAATTATTGATTACTGTGTCGGTAGTTTCAAATTTTTTAACGTCCGTTCTATTGTCGATTTACTTGGTATTGGCCTATTGGGAAAATAGGCTGCAAACATGTCCGCTACTCTTCGATTACTATTTCCCTGATAAAACCATTTTATAATAGCGATTTTTCTTGATTTAAGCAGTTCATTATTTAAAAAGGATCGGATATTAATCTGACAACTTGAGAGTAAGAGGTTAAATAATTTTTCTGGTATTTTGTATATTATAAACTTCTAATAATACAGGGCGCGTAAGAAGATAGGAGATTCGTAACTTATTTTAGCATTTATCTCTTAGCTGGCGAACTGAGAAGGGCTAAAATTTTTATAATGGGTACAACTTTTCGTGCTCTTTAAAAAATCTTTATAATAATTTCTTCTAAAATAATTAGGTGAGCCAATATTGGACCACTTCAAAATTTACATGGCATTCCCTATGTCCCGCTCAACGGAGCAACACCCGGTATATGGTGTGGGTCCCATGTTTCAGTTTTTAGATAAAATAACTTAAAAATCCTAGTTGCTCTGCAAGAACTGGAAAGCCGGGCGGCCAAAGAAAGGACCGATGATAAAGATGATCCTTAAGATTTTGTAAAAATTACCCAGAACCAAGGAAAATAGGTCTCTATGAACAGCGAGTAGCAAATTGTACAAATAGAATTTTGTAAAAATTTGAACATTTGCTTTTCCATATACGTTTTTCGATAAAACACTGTCAGTACAGTTTTAAAGCACTATTCCTGTTAGAAGATTTATCAGTTGTCAACTGTAATATAAGAGCAATTTTTGCAACTGTAAATTTTTGCAATAAAAAAAAACTTATTTAAATAGCCTTTGTAAAGTTATTTTCTACAAAAATATTTTTAAATTTATATTTGTTAATGTTAAAAACGTTATTTTGGGGCAATGAAAAACAAGTTCCTAATCATCCTATACAGGTTGTAATTTAATTGATGGCTAAAAATACAGGGTATGATTCCTTAGCTTAGTTTAGGAAAAAAAGTTCACATAAACATATCGTCGTGTCGGTGCGGTTGCCAAACCTGATATATGCCACAGGATAAGCATGTCACATATTAGATTTAAGACGCTAACCGACGATATATCCCTATTCTCTTAACTTTTAAGCTACAGGGTTATAAAGTTTAAAGAAAAATATCGTTTTCTTATCATAACATTAAACTATTGTAGATATTTATATAAAATTTGGCACAAACCCACAAAGCATAAATATATTTTTTAATATCAAACATTTGTAAATAGTTTTACCAGTGACGTTCGTACTGGATGAATACTAAATACTTCAAATTTTTCTTATAATAAAAATTGTTTTTTAAATGTTAATTTATTTTGCAACAAATTTGACCTCCTGACTTTTTTCTTCCAATGTACATTTTTGCATAAAAACTAAAAATAGGACCCAAGGGCTATGATTTTGTAAAAACGTATGGAAAAGGAAAATATAAATAGAGAAAAAGAGGAAATTCTTATATCTTTCAAAAGTTGTATAAGTTGTATTCTGTAATAGATGATTTTCTCTTTTTGATAGAAAAGGAAAACATATTTTTAAGAGAAAAGCAAAGATCAATGATAAAAAACATATAAATTTGTATTCCTTTCCTTTTTAACTTCGGTTCCCATTCGATTGAGTCGATCATGACCGAAAGTGGGTTATAGAATCGGTAATCTGACATTTACTACGATACAAAGAGATCTTTTTCTTTTGTTTCTTACAAAATCTCAGCCCAGTCTACTAGTTTTAAATAATTTTGCTATACCAAAAATGCATCAGAACGGTTTTTTAACGCAAAAACGGTCTATGCAAAAAGAAAGCTCAAAAGGTTAAATTTGTTCTAAGAGAAATAGGAATTTTAAAAATAATTTTTGTTTAAAAAAAACAATGGCGCTCCATATTTTTCTTTTGAAAAATTTCACGTATACATCCCGTACGGACGCCACTGGTAGTACAACTTTTACATTAAAAAAGCGTATTAATTGGTGCTTAGTAGGTGCATCGAAATTTTATAAAAATATCTTAAAGTTTTAAAGTTATGATAAGAACACGATATTTTTCTTAGTTTAAAAGGTAGGGCCTTTAGGACATGTTCATATAAAATTTTCTTTCTTAAATATGGTTAGGAATTTTACTAAGTATTTTTAGCCATCAATTATATTACCCCTGTATATTATAAGAAAAAAGTAACAAACTACTTTTGCGGCTTGATACTTCGCAGATAACTCGATTACCGTTATCAAATTATACTGGTTGAAAAATACCCACTTAGCACATTAGAGAAAACATTTTCAGGCTCTGCAACCTAAAGAAAAACAAAAAACTAAATGAAACGTGTCTAATTAAAAAGAAAACTTACCTTCTAATTTGATAACTCCATCCGTTTCCCCAAGAGAGTTTTTTGCCACACACTTGTAAGATCCAAAGTCATTCTTATTAACTCTACGAATCTTGAGCATCATGTACTTTTTGTATCCATTGTCTGAGGATACAGCCTCATATTTTTCACCTGAAATTAAAAAAAGTTTTTAAATTAGTAGTCTAGTCTGATTAAAACAAATTATTTTTTCTGTTTTAAAATGTTTCTTTAGAAGGTGTTTTAATATTTAGTACATTTTTTTTAGACTTTGAAAATACCCTTTTTAATATTTGTATTTTTTGACACCCTGTAATGATACAGCAGACTTAGGGTCTGGCCACACATAACCGCAACGAGCCCGCAGCTGTGCGTCTGGCTAGTAAAATGTATCTAATAAAATTGCAGTAATATGAGTTTGATATACTACGCTTTAACTTACACTTGATCGTAAAATAAACCTTCACAAATAGGGTAACACAGTTTTACCTATACTACACTCAAAGTTTGGATAAAAAAGAACAGAGATAAGTAGAAAAGTCTGTTTTATTTAAACAACAAGATATATGTACATACATAAAACAACTGACTTAGCTTAACAAAAATGCTTTTTAAATTTTAAGGGCATGAAAAGTGCTTTTAAATTTTTCCGAATTAAACTACTTCACTTTCCTCTATTATTGAGAATCCGAGCTCGGTGCGGCCAGACCTTATGCGTTTAGCTATAGGTCTTCAAGTTTTACCTATATAAAATTTATTACACTCACAAGGTATTTTATAAATAACATTTTTTCTACTTTAATTTTGGTTTTATGGTTTTGTTTTGTGTTAATTAAGATCTTATGGTGTTTTGTGTTTTAAAGATTGTGCGAATAATAAATCTACTTTCCATTGGAAAAATAATTTTAATTATATCAAATATACTTTTTACAACTCGATTTTTAACCATTATTGGGTGATTTGAGTTAAAATTTAAGTATTCATTTGTATGTGTAGGTTTTCTGTAATTTTTTCTTTTGTGCGTGTGTCCATCATTTTATTATCTCACTTCTGACGTACAACATGTATCCAAATAAATACCATCAAATCACATTTGGTAGGTCTATCTCTTAATGGCGCTACGCCTTGCTTGTAAACAAGTCAGATTAAGTCCATTAGAAGCGCGTCGCATCGGATCAGACAGCAGGGAATTTCTGTAGAAAAAAATTTTCCGTTCACCCGACCGTCTTTAGTACACGCGTACCTGGATGGTTTCGAAAGTATAATGTTGTAAAAAATGATGGATATAATAAATTCTGAGGCTATAACAAAAAGATATATCAAATGTAGAATTTCTAGAAAATGCCTTTTTAATGGTAATACAATATACAAAGTGTTTTATTTTAAAAAAGCCATTTTATTATCGAACTTCTGACAATAGCTCTATTTTAGAAACTATAAAAAAATTTAATATATCAAGTGTTATGTACTTTTTTACAACCTATAAAAAGTACTTTCTATTGGTAATAAAATAAACAGGGTGTGTCATTTAAGAAAACCCAACTTTGTGTTGAAACTTTAAAATTAATAAATATCAATATCTGTACAAAAACAAATAATTATTCTAAGGGAAAATTTTATGCTATTCAAAAAGGTCTCCTAACATTTTTCGATAAATATATTTCCTTTAAACTTATTTAATGTTGAAATAACATTTTTATTTTATATTTAACATTGAATAACTTTAAAACTAATGAATTTATCAAAACATACTAAGAACACTTTTTTGTAGAGAATCTAATTTTCTTCAAGAATGTTAATTGGTAAAAGGTGTAAGATTGACTGATGATGCGCAGTTAAAAAAAAATTGTTTGTTTTTGGCCCAGTCTACTGTATATAAAGTTTAAAAACTGGTAATAAAAGTGAATTCTCACATTACTTTTTAAACCTACAAGTAAGCTTAACTCTTATCATCTGACTTGAAAAATCTTTTCATCCGACAAACCATATTTTGCCATGCAACTTCCAAAGTTCAGTTTATCTTGCACTGAACATTCAGAAGTTGTGCTAAGCGCGAGGGTTAATTGCGACTTTGGTGACACCGTCAGTAAAAGGAACATTTAGGTTCTCAGAGTAACTTCCTTTACATATCCAGCATTTACAGCAAAGTTTTGTTCTTTAAGTACTAATAATTAGATTATTACAGTATATGTATAAGAGTAAATTTTATAAACAATATTTTGCGTACACGAAAAAAGTTTTGTAAGCAATTTACAGGGTTATTTTTAAATTGAATATTTCTTTTAACCAGTGCCGGATTTATAATTATTTTCGGGTGTAGCCAACCTGTATTCGCTGCCCCAAGTACCTTTCTAAATTAATAATTTTCCATAATAT